>VDFB02108315.1:0-43110 GCA_007258455.2 Sequoia sempervirens
GGGAATAAGTTTCAATCTCACTAGAACTTCTTGCTATATCCCATAAATATCCCTTTCTTTTTGGAAGGTTCAAGTTTGAATCTCTTCTCCTTGGGCACATGAATATAGATGGGGCAACCAAAAATCCTAAAGTGACTAATATCAGGTTTGATGCTAGTGAAGGCTTCTTCAGGAGTTTTGTTATCAAGATGAGAATGAGGACATCTTTTTTTGGATGTAGACAGCAGTCCTAGAGGCTTCTACTGAAAAAGAGGTTTCAATGTTTTGGTCAAGCAACATTGCTTTGGAAGCTTCTACAATATTTCTATTTTTTCTTTCAACAACCCCATTTTGTTAAGGGTTGTAGGCCACTGTGAACTCCCTCTTAATTCCAGCACTCATGCAGAATTCCTTATAAATTTCTGAGGTGTATTCTTTCCCATTGTCTGTCCTTAAGGTTTTTATTTTCTTTCCGGAGAATTTTTCTGTAAGTGCTTTGAACTCTTTGAACCTTTTGAGGATTTCTATTCACTCTTTACACTTAAGGAAATAGATCCAGGTTTTCCTAGAGAAGTCATCTATAAATATGACATAGTATAGAAATCCTACTTTAGAAGGTACATACATATGTCCACATAAGTCAGAGTGAACCAGATCTAACACATTTAAGGTTTTTCTCATACTAATGGGAAAGGATCCCTTTGCATTCTTTCCTAAGGCACAACCTTTACAAGTTCCTTCATGAGATGGTTTTAACTTAGGTAAGCCAGTTACAAGTTTTTCCATAGAAGGTAGGGTACGGAAATGAAGGTGTCCTAATCTTCTTTGCCAAATCTCATTTTACTCAAAGGTGTCAAGGGTAAGGGCTTGTTTAACTTCAGTGCAAAGTTTGTAAAGGTACCCTTGTCTTACACCTATGGTTTGGGCTTTCTTGATAGTTTAGTTTTTAGGCCATGCTAGAACTTTTCCATCCATAAATGTAACCCTATATCCATTGTCTTCAAGGGAAGAGATGGATATCAGATTCCTCTTTATTCTAGGTACAAATAAGACTCCAGTGAGATGAAGGGAGAGACCATATTTCAATGTGATGGAACAAGTTCCAACCCCTTTTACTTGATGTGTAGAGTCATCTCCAATTGTTACATCTTCATCAGACTCTTCAGTCATAGTGTCTAAATGTTCTCTAAACCCTATGATGTGCCTTGAAGAACCACTATCAATAACCCAGTTGTTGATATTGTTAGATACTTGACTAGAAAAGGTAGAATAGAACACAAAGTTCTCATATTCATGATCTAAATTTGTCTTTCCTACTTTGGCAAAGGATGCTTGTTGCTTTGATCTATCAGGGCACTTCATTGCATAGTGGCCATATTAATCACATCTAAAGCATTATACTTGAGAGATTTCTTTCTTTTTAGAGGATCCCTTTACATTGGAATTTCTCTTTCTTTTAAAATATCCTTTCTTGTAGGAGTTTTTCTTATTCCTTTTATTAGATGATGTGTTGAGTACATGAAGGTCTTCATCTATGTTTTTCTGTTTGTTTTCTTTTGAGGAGAGTCTTGTTTCTTCTTGAAGGCAGTTAGTTCTTAGCCTGTCAAACTTAGGGAGTTTAGATCTTGCACTTATTCCTTGAACAAATGACTCCCATGAGTTTGATAGGCCTCCTAGTGCAATTAGAGTTAACTCTTTGCTATCAATCTGATATCCAATTGTGGATAATTGATCTCTCAGTTCAATAATCCTCTTGAAGTATGCATTAATGGACTCTCCTTTGTTTATTTGAGCATTGTTGATTTTCCTTTTTAAAGCAAGATTCATGCAGGTGTTGTTGATCTCATAAGTTTTCTCAAGAGATTTGAACATATGGTATGCAGTTTCATGTTTTGCTAGGATGGGCACTATATGATCCCTAACTACATCTACTAGGATTTTCATGGCATTTTCATTGTTTTCTATCCATTGATATTTCTCAGATTCAGACTTTGATTCCTTCATATTTTCTCTCACAAGTGAGTCTAGCTTATTCTCTCTAAGGATCATCATGATTCTAAATTTCCATGATGTGAAGTTGTTTGCTCCTGCAAGGCGATCTTCAAATCTGATCACACTTGACATTATGAAGAATGTGATGTGAATTCGAATTTTAGAAAATTTGAATCTTCTAGAGAAAACTGATTTTAGATTTGTTTAGGATTCACACAACCTTGCTCTTATACCATGTAAATGTAAACAAGTCTTCTATCAGAGTGAGATACTAAGGGTTCTAGAGGAATTCTAAGTTTCATATTTCTACAAAATTTCTAAGATAGATTTGCGAATTCCATATTTTATATTTCTTGAATGTGTTGAATGCAGAACATTGATCGATTTCTATATTCTGAAATAAGGGAAAGAAGTCCCTTCTATATGATGAAGAAGCACCTCAAGGAGAGACATGTCTCATGAGAGGATGTGTCTCCACAAAGTGAAGACACGTCCACTCATGGGACATGTCCCTTGAGTGTGCGGGCTTCTTAACCAATAGAAGCCATTCTGATTTAAACAAACTATAATGAGTGTTATCCAATAATCATTTATATAAGAATTCGATTTATCCAGTTTCAAATTTTGATCATCTTCAGAAATTTGAATATTTAAATTTGAAGGATTTATATTTTAAGAACAATTTAGGTTAAATATAAATGATGATGATGCATTAATGCAATCATCATTTATATCTTACCAAAGCTATCTTAAATCAATAGGTTTCCATGATGGCAGACCCTACTTGAATAGGGAGTTTGATTGTGCCCTGAGACACTCTTTCTTGATCATCATATGCTCTTATTGTGATACCCTTTCCTTTGTTGATAGAATCCTCTAAGATTTTCAATTGTTTGATGAGATTGAGAGAACAAATATTCAAGCCTGCACCTCCATCCACCAAGACCATTTTGAATATTCTCTTATGTACTATTGCTTCTAAGTGAAGTGCATGGTTGTGAGATGGTTGAGCTAGGAAATCTTGGTTAGAGAATGTGAGGAGATTTGGCTTAATGATATTTCTAACCATAGCTTGGAATTGTTCCACATCAAGATCTGCGGGGACAGTGGATGAAGCCAACGCTTCCTCATGAATTTTCTTATGGGTAGATGATATTTTTAGTAAATCCATGATCGAGATTTGTGTTGGCATTCTTTTGAGCTGATCAAGGACGTTATATCCATTAGGGACAAATCTAGATGCAAGGGATATGCTTGGTTGGCATGATCTTGTGATGGTAACTTTTCTGCCTCTTGTGATGACTCCACAATTGGCATGGGCACCTTTGATGGTGATGATTGTTCAGTATTCATCTAGGGAGGCAACAACGGTTTCATATACATGATTTACATTTGTGTGGGTTCCTTTCCCCTTAGTGTTATTATTATTCCCTTTCTTGCCATGATTAGGCATTAGATTCGTGTATATCTTAAGGTCTTGTTTTTCTGTTGGCTGTTCAACGTTTATAATTCTCTGATCGATGAGATCTTGAATTATGTTTTTTAGTCTTATACAACTATTTGTGGTATGCCCTTTGATTTTATGGAAGTCATAAAGTTGATTCTCATTATACCAAGGAGGTTTCACATCTTGTTCTTGGTAATTCCTATATGTGGGTGATTTGATGAGTTTTTCATTTATCAACTTTTTCATAATGACTTCTAATGGTTCCCCAAGAGTAGTGTACTTTTTCTTGGGGTAGCTCTTATTCCGTTGGGGTGGTCCCCTTTGATCATTGAGATTGTTGATTGTCGGTTGGTGTGTTGTCTGATGATTGTTTTGGTGTTGGATTTGGATTTGTGGTGCGGGTGTATTTTGGTGTGGGGCACTAATGACCACTTTGGCATCGGCAACACCATCATTAGTAACATTTTTGTTGCTTGCCCACGTGCAAGGTTTATCATTGTAGTTGTTGGGTGGGTGGTCATTTTTTTGTTCAGGGTATGAAGTTGATCCTGCGGGTTGAGTCATAAGGGCTTGTTCGATGTTGAGTGCCTTGGAGATCAACTGGTCATATGTGGTGATCCCTTTTACCTTGAGATGAAATGACAAGAGGCCTTGAAGGTTGGATATACTGGTGCAAACTTTTTGTTCCTCAAGCATGGTCCACTTGCTCTGATTGGCCTTTGATCACCATCATTGTAGGAATGAAGTGAATGATTCACCCTTTCCTTGTTTGAGAGCTGAGAGTTCTTCTAGACTGACATCCATTGTAATATTGCATGCGTAGTTTTTAATGAATGCATATATAATTTCTTGGAATGTTTTGATGCCTGTAGGTAGGTGAGAGAACCATTCCATAGCATGGCCATCCAAACTCCTAGGGAATAGCCACATCAGATAAGTATCATCGTATGTGACTTCCATTCAATGAACCTAGAAATCCCTTATGTGATCTTCAGGGTTTTCCATCCCACAATATTTTTCAAACTTGGGGATTTCAGATCCTTTGGGGAATGGTTTCATCAGAAGGCTCCTATCAAATGGATAGGGACACAAGTGTCTTGGTGTCTTTATGGTTCACCCTGACTGAAGATCGAGCACTTGTTGCGAGAGCAACCTGATTTGTGCCATTACGTCATTTTCTGGATCAGGGGGTGGGATGAAGGTGTTTTGGGGTGTTTCAATTGTGGGTTGGATGGGTGATTTGTTTGGTGTGTTTTTTGATGGTGTTTTCATATTCTTTTGTTCTAGGTATGCTTGCACTTGCTACTATATAAATAATGCTTGTTTTTGTTCTTATTGTTGTTGTGTTAGGATTTCTTATTATTGTGCTTGTTGTTGTTGTTGTTGTGCTAGGATTTCTTGTTGTTGTGCTTGTTTTTGTGCTTGTCATTGTTCCAACAACGCTTGTTGTTGGGCTACTTCTTACTGCTCTTGATAATATTTTATTTCTTATTGATATGCCTGTAGTTGCACTGCTTGTTTTTGCACAAGAAGTTGTGCTTCTGCTTGTTCTTGCTATGCTTGATATTGGGCTTGTGCTTATGCTGCTTGTTCTTGGGCTTGTGCTTGTGTTGCTTGTTGTTGCAATAGAATTTGGGCTTGAGCAGCCTTTTGTGCTTGTAATGCGGCTTGGGTACGTTATTTAAGCAGCTTGTGTGGCTTCCATAGCTTGAGCAGCTTGTTGTTGTTGTTTTTGCAATAAGTCTTGGGCTTGTGCATCCTATTGCACTTTTAATGTGACTTGGGCTGCTTGGGCAACTTGCACAACTTGAGCGGCTTGCTGAGCAGCTAATTGCGTGGCTTTTTGTTTTTGCACTTGTATGAATCCCCTTTGAAAAGTAGCTTGTTGAGCTGCTTGCAATGTCATGTTGTATTGACTTGATATGCTGGAAGTTGGTGGTGGTGGGGGTGGTGGTGGATTTGGAATGGTGTTTGTGGAGGTGGTGAGTGGATTCATAATGGCGTATGTGGAGGTGTTTTGACTGGTAAATGGTGCTACGTGTTAATTTTTTGAGTGGTGAATGGTGTTGTTGATGTGATTGGCCCTTGGGAGACAATTCTTTGACATGTTACGTGGTGGTTGATGGTGTCGTGATTGCTTGTGTAGTTGTCATTTTTTGTTGCGATGTCAATCACAAGTTTTGAGAGTTTGACATAATGCTTTGATTGGTGTTTGGGATGTTGTTTTGATTGATACTTGGTAAAGGGGGAGCCCTAAACTAAGTAGAGGTGAGGATAATGGTGGTAATGGTGGAAGAGGTGAAAATGTGAGGGGTGTGAGTTCTTGAGAAAATGATGTGGTGTCAAAAATGCCCCCAAGTCTAAGCATGTCTCCTTCCTCTTGCGAATTTGTGAGGAGAGGTGTTTGCGGTGTTGCGCGGAAGGATGATGATGATGGATCATGATGGAAAGTGAGAGGAACATACTTATGTAATGGATTTTAGGGTATGTTTTGTTCCAAAATGTTATTTGCATCCAAGTATTGATTGTTAAGAAGGGGGTGTATTTGAATAGCACTAAGAAATGCATTTCCCTTATTAACATTGGGTTGGGTTGGAGCAAAATATGTTGTGATTTGCGGAATGTTTTCGGTGATGATTTGGGATGGGGGTGTGGATGAGATGGGAAGTGTGGATGAAATTAGAGGCATGACATCCAAAGATGGTTCTACTATAGAGCTTGTGTCAAAATTAGAAGGTAATTTGGCCCCTTGTTTTGCTAGTTAAAGCATGTATAGTGAAGGGTTAAGCCTCATCATGATGTTGACGATCTTATGATTTTCTGGATTTTGGAGCATTTTGGTTATTTCTTCATGGGACATCCCAAAGATAAGGTCTTCTTGATTTTCTTCTTGTGGTTTTTGTGATGATGAGATAGTCAAAGCATTTCTTGATTCGACGTGATTCATTTCGACATTCGTTTGGCTTAGATCACTTGAAGCGGGTGTTTCTTTGTCAGTTTCCATGCTCTTCTTGTATTGAGATCTAGTTTGAACCATAAAGCAAGGATCAATTTTCAAGAATATGGGAGATGAATGTCTTAATTCTTTGGATTTATCTTTACTTTATGCACAAAATAGATAATTTTTAGGATATCTTGAGGATCAAAAGGTGATAAGATGATGATGCAAGAGATGGAAGATGTGGATGTTTTTCGTATTTTGATAAATCTTAAGGGGGATGCTAGACTTTTAGGAATTTTAGATATGTTTCAGATTTTGATTTTGATTTTCTCTTGGGATTTTCCTTGATTTGATTGATTTTGGTTTTCTTTGATTGAACAAATAGACCCTAAAATGTTGGATGATTATCTAAGGGGTAGATTTTCTCAAAGGATGATAATTTGAATATGTGTAGTGAGAAGGATGCATCTACCCAGACCTATTCAAATAAGATGATAATTTAACCAAGCATATGAAGAAGAATGCATCTACATATACCTAGCTAAACAAGATGGTTTGATAACTTTTACTTAGTATATGCAAAAGGATGTATCTAAACATACCTAGCCAAAGATGATTTGAAAAATATTTCAAGGATTTTGTTTCAAGGTTTTGATGATTGTGATTTTTTCCAAAAAGACTAGCATGAAGGATAATTTCAAGATTTCTCAAAAGGTGATGATGAGATGATTTTTTGGTTTGATGTTTGAAGGATGGGTGAAAAAAATTTTTGATTTCTTTTGATCCTAAGGTGAACCTAAAAAAGACACTTTGTTTACCTAAAACCTCGGTATTGAAGAACATGCAATGCTTCTATAGACCTTTTTAACCAAGAAGTGATTCAATTTGAGCATACATTTCCAAATTTTGAACCAAGGACTTTTGTTTTGGGATTTGACTTCTTGAAAATCATGAGGCTTCAACACATGTGAGATTTCATTTTGTATATCTTTTCTTAGTGGGTTGGGTATGTGCAGGATCATGATGGGCCAAAAAGTGGCAATATGATGGGTATTTGTAGGGTATGTGGCTGACGACTTTTCTTTTACCCAAAATTAATGAAACAAAAAGAGTTTTTAAAGGATATTATCAGCTTTCCACCAATATAAATTATTCTTTACTTTGATTTTAATAAATAATTATTATTCATTTTCTATTTGAATTATGACTAAAGTCCTAATTGATAGGCTGATTGAAAAAAATCTATAGCTTTCAAACAATATCACATTTATTGAATCCAAAACATGTGTCACATTCTATGCTTCATACGCTATAGGATAAAAACAAAATATTGAATTTCATGAAGTTTTGACCAAGTTAAGGTGGTTAGATGCACAAGTTTTTATATTTTTTAAAATTTGTAATAAAAAAATTATAATTAATTATTTACTTAGAAAAAAATTACAAAAAATATGCATCACATCGGGACATGGTTCCTCTACTTATATCTAAAATATTATAAGAAAATATTATCATTTTATTGTGGTTAGGGTGGTCAGATAGACACCTACTTCTTTTTTTTCCCTAAAATTTAAGTACTACTGCATTAAAATTTCAAATTTTGACCAAATAGATTTTGTTTTTTCAAAAATAAACCTAGTAGTTTAGAAACTAAATTCAATTTTCTACAAATTATATTCTTACATATTTTAGAAATAATATAGATAACTTATTCAAATTTTTACGTCAAGTTTCCTAACTCTGATTTTTCTGATTGTTTTGCCACATAAGGGCATGTTTTTTCCATGATGATCCTGCACATACCCAGTTTATTTTACCAAAAACACTTTTTTGATTAAGTTTCCAAACTAGATGTCCAATGTCTTAATTTCTTCAAATCCCATAAGGTATGTTATGTGGAAATTTGGTGAATTCAAGGCAAGGGTTACCTATTGTTTAACTTTAGTAGACAAATTGAGATGCAATCCAAATGTTTAGAAACCTCTAAGGATAGAATCCCAAGGGAAAGCAATAACATATGGATTGAGTCAATTGTATTTGTCCCCTAAAGGGTCTGAAATTTTGATGATGATGTTTAAGTGTTTGTTTCCAAGATGTTTACGAACAAGCAAAGCATTTTGTAACCAAGAATAAGTACAACCATATGGATATGGAAGATAATATTTGTTGGATTCCCACTTGGACAAGTCTAGCTATGCTTATTTTTAGCGAATGGTTAGATTCTTGATCTGACTGCCTCCCCTCCACGACTCATTAACATCATTCAGGGCAGCCAAGCATCAACACCATGGCATGCTTTCCATTTCTACTAAAAGACCATAAAAGTGTGGGGTGGCTTCAGAATGACCGTTCTTGCACCAACAAATAGATCAAGGGTTTTGGAAATTCTAAAACATGGGTCTTAATTAGGACTTTCCATTCGTGGAGATTGACCCATACGGCGAGAGTCCCCTTTCGGATCTGTTGTGCCCTTAGCACACAAATCCCATTCTGAACAGGGACCCTCTTTTTCTTTTGCCTTGCCAGGTCTTTTTTTTTGTCGCCGCCTCATTTTACGTGCCCCATTTTTGTGCCCTGGGTGGTCAATGTTCTTCCAAAAGTTTCATCATAGGTTAACCATGCTTCCCCTTGGCTCATTTTGTCAAGTTTTTGTGCCTTGCGGGCTCCCTCTGGCAGTTTGCCTCTGTCGGTGGCCTTGGACCCGGCTGGGCCCGCCCCTTCGGGTTTTCCTGGCCGGTTTTCCCTATTGTCTCCATCGTTCCTGATGGATGAGTTGCGTCTTCTCGGACCCTGGGTCTCAGTTCTGTCGTCACCGTTCGAAAGCTTACGGGGAAATCACGGTTGCTTTCGAACATTCTAGGCCTGAACTTTCAGACTTTCGTGTTAGGAATTTCGTGAAGGTTTCACTATTCTTGACGGTAGTGCTCTAGCGGAACTCCACCCTTCGGGCCCTGGCTCCCTCTTTGTTGCTGCTAACCCCTCCGAGTTGAAATTTCCAAACGACCGCTGCCCTGTGCCCTCCCTGCCTCTCAACCCTAGGTCTCCCACTGCCGTTAGTAAATTTAAATACACCAACCCAAGTGTCTACTATACTTGCATTTATTGCGGCCATTCATGGTAATTGGGGTATAAATTTCTCACCCAAGCCTTTCATTCTCACTAGTCAGTGTCACAGTAAGAGATCAGAGCTATCTAGAGAGGAGCCCACCATCTTCGAGACCTTCATGCTCACGCCCATTGCCTTCATTTACCGACCGCTTGTGGGTTGCAAGCCTCCCCACATTTAGTGTTCAAGGTAGGTTTTCCATTCACCTTCTCAAACATTGTTTTCATGATTTTCAAAGGCCTAAAATGAACAATAGCAATCAAAAGACATGTAGATGATGAAATATGATATAACGAACAAAAACCATGTCTTAAAAACTTGAGAAAGCCTTCAAAGGTACCCTCATGATCAATTCGGGGCTACACCTCGCTGCGGCTATTCTTCACGTAGGGGTGTTCGTCCCCTCTGGCCCTGGGTCCTCTCTTCACTGAAGAAGCTAAAACGATGAACATCTTCAAAACGGAAATTTGACCTTCCGGGCCCGGATCTTCGGACCTCTGTCTTTCCCTGGCCATCGAGTGTAACTTAAATGTAAATTTGGTTGGCGCTTTGCATCTTTGGGCTCAAGTTGTCGGACTTCCGTGACCGGAAGTCCGTGAAGATGCCACCGAATTCAAATGAAGATCTTGCCTAGACTACCCGAGCCCTGAGGCACGCCTTCCTCATTGCCATCTACTGGTGAAAAATTCACTACCGCACTTCAATCCACCGAATCTCGGTTCTTGGACATCAATCCCTTGGATTCTATGTGATCTTCACCATCGCGAATGGTGAACACCTAGCATCCTTTTGCTCCCCTGGTCTCATACCTCCTTTCACCGTTGGGAGGCACGTGTAAACACTGAACGTCCTCAACCACGCTGGGCTCCGCCATCCGAGACTCTGTCCCTCCTCCGCTATTCTGAAAAGGAAAATCCTCCTTGGCCTTCCAAGCTTCTAGCTTGAGCTTCCCATTGCCATAAAGACTCAATCAGAAAATCCAGCGGCAAACACTGATGCCAGGCCCGATACTCCTCTTGGCGGTCGGCAAGACATTCAGATGTTGCCAAGACCTCACACCAAGGATCAACCCTTTGTCAATATGCTTGTTCGGCGAGACATGAGGGAGTTAGCGAGACCTCTCACCGAAGATGCATATCTCTCACTGGTAGGAATTCTCCTTGATTGGTTAGCAGGACTTTCGAATCTCGCCAAGACGTCTCTCCGCCGAAAGGTTTTCCTGTCGACATGCTTAATCAGCAAGACATTCGGATGTCGCCGAGACCTTTCTCCGAGGCATACTTTCACATTGACTGGAAACTTTTGGTCGCCAGGACAATGGGTGATGTATCGTCACTGGGCTATCAGTGAAATGAGCTCTGTCTGTCTAATTAAAAACCGAAAAACTCCTGACGGCTTCCTCCCATCTTGGGCCCAAAGCTCTAGACTTCTGTCCAATGATTGCTATCACGAACAGTGATGGCTTTACAGCATCCCAACACCTTCAGCCTAGGTCACTTGAAAATTGTAAGTTGACAGCTGCCCTTTGATCCATAGGGCCCCGAACCCCGGAGTTCCGTCTTCGGGACTCCGTTTCTGCTCGGCCATCCTGAACAACCATCTCTAGATGGCTTTCTGGCCTTGGACGTCCAGATGCTCCTAGATCGATCCAAGTGAGCCCAAATTTGAAATCTAGTCCTGACCCACGTGCTTAATTTTGGTCCTCTCCATTGTGAACCTTTTAAATTATCAAAAAATCAATTGCAAAGAATCTTCAAGATCGTTCCACCCCATTCGCCTTTCCAAATAGCATTCCTGCCAGGGAAATCTGGCCCTTTAGGCCCAGACTATCCCAAAGCCCTCAATCAAAAGACCAATGACATCGAGGGGTAAAAGTATCATGTTATGCTTGATAGATTATTTAAAATGGATTTCATCTTTTGGATTTTGACTAACATGAATGCTTTCATGATCAATTGCACTTACTACACCTTTGCTTGCAAAATATATGGAATCGGGTGCGGGACCTTCAGGGGTAGCCATCGAAAGGAACAAAGAAAAGAAGTTAGGAAAAAATCCTCAGGGGAAAGAGGACAAGGACCAAATGAAATACCAATTCTAGGGTGAGCCTCTGCACTCAAAGGTTACCACAGATTGGAAGGAGATCACCTACACCAACATAGGCCATGTCAATATTAACGAATTGACACAAAGGGTCAGGGTCAATCCAACAACAAAAAATCCAAGATTGATAAGACAAAGTGGAATTGCGAAAGCTACGGGCTTTCCCCAATCCCTCGTGGCCCTTGAATTGGTCATGGTTTGTCGACAGGAATATCAGCCCAACATTAGGACAATTGTTGATAGGGATGGTAACATTCTTGCCGAAATGTCAGCTAGAGAAATCACAAGAACCTTTCATATTCCCACATTTCAAGAAATGGAAATGCCTACCATTGAGGAGTGCTAGGTGGCGTGGGATGGTAACCCTGCAAGCTACAAGAAATTAATAAATCAGCATTGGCTCAAGGAAAAGTGGGGCAGCACTGTAAAGGTTCCTCATGAACTCTTCCGCAGTGATTTCCACGAGGATTACCACGACCTAGTCACTATACTAATAAGGGCTATGGGTCTTCCGACGACGGCCTTCTTTCAGGGGTGGATGGTGTATTTCATTGAGAAAGTCCTTTGTGGGAATGAAGACGTTACCACAAAGACTGCATTTTATTAGGGAGGTATAATAAGCAACTGCTTCCATGAGCAGTTCGTCGATGTGAAGAAAAGCTCCAAATTCTATATGACTTCATACCTCATCTACTCCTTGGCAGATCAAAAATAGTACAATAGGTTATTTGTGGCACCCGATCAGGAGTAGGGTTGAAGACTCAAAGCCTATGATAGATACCCCTAGCTCCAGTACCAAAACTTCAAGAGGGAGTACTGCAGAGTAAATGACGCCTTCATCGGCCTTATTGTTAGAATGATTGCTAGGGATTTTGAAAGAAGAGTTCTCTATAGTGCTCGAGCTTTTTTGAAGCAATATGCCTTCCTCTTCATTCAATACCTGAAGTTCACATACATATGTGCCCAAGGCTTCACCAAAAGTCCAAACAAGTTGTCTCGATACCCCAATGACCGAATAATCCTATTGGAGCTTTCTCGGTAGCTCCAACACATACAGGCGATCTTCAGTGGCAAACATATAGTAAGGATCTCTTATCCCATGGCTCTTGGCTAGGGCATGTATAAGCTACAAACTTCCCAGTTCGCTGGTAACTCCGAGAAGGAACTGAAGGATTACCACTTTCATCTACACACTGCTCACCCTCATATGGATCCATATGGGCATGTAAGGAAGGCACTGGGACTGAGATTTTCTCATCTCCACCACATTAAAAACTTTTGGGGGGATTGTCAAGATGATAAAGAGGTATGTACAAGGCACTATATGCGGATGACTGTGCATTTTGTAAGAAAGGTGCAACCATTTCCCATACTAGACCAAGTCAAAGAAGACAATAGCACCATAATGGACCCTAGGTACCCCACAGTCATGAATTTTCCAATACCAACAATCGACTGGGACGAGTAGGAGGTCGATGACCTCGATATCATAACCAAGCCAATCTTGGCCTATACTAAGGAATAGGTTGATAGACAGGTAGCCCGATTAAGATAGCAGGAGGTAATTTTGACTTATGAAGGGCTCAAGAGTGAACCTAGTGCCATGGAGGATGTCGCTACCACCACTTCAACTAGTGGGACGTCCAAGTCTCCTCTGGTCACCATGTCTAAGAAGAGGAAGGAGATGGGAACAGAACAGTCTCCTGACCCTAAGGTCTATACAAGAAAAGAAACAGGAGGCTCACCCTCCAAAAGACTTAAGCAGATAGAGGGTACCACAAAGCAGCCCTTAGTCCAAGAGGAAGAAGTAAAGGGTACAGATCAATTGGAACCCCTCTTGGCTCTCCCTGTCCTGACTATCGCACCACCTACTTCTCTGGTTATGGTCACTACATCCCCGCTAGCGGTGGACATCTCTGTCCATCTTGCCCCTTCACCCCTGACCGAGCCGGTGATCATAATTGACTCCTCCTCTGCCATAACTACTCCTCCTTCCTCTGCTTCCATGTCACCCACCACGTCACTCCCATTACCTACAATGGCTACACCAATGCCCACTCCCACCTTGCCTGAAGCCTTCTCAAAGCATATGCAGAATATCCCTTCCGAGCTCTCCTAGATCCTCATGGATCCCACTCTTCAAGCAGCCTTAGCTCAGGTCCTCGCTAATGCCAAACCTTCACAACCTCTGACATGTCCACTAGTTATGGAAGCCACCATGTTAATCTCTAAGGAGTGGGAGAGACGAGAACAAGAGGCCTTAAAGCCCTTTCAAGAGGAGGCCAATGAATACCACGAGCACCTAGAATATGAACATCACACTATTGATAGGGTGGCCTACGAAGAAGAAGGATCTGGTTCCTCTGAGAGTGAGGATGAGGAGGACAACACTGGTGGTAAGGTCATTATGCAGACCTTCAATGATGGCCTAGAGAAAGAAATGGCCCAGCAGCTAAAGGATAGTAAGGAAAAGGTAGAAGGGTCGCTCCTTGAAGAAGGACAGTAGCAAGAAGACAAACCTGAGAGTGAGTCTCAAGTAGACGGGAGTCTCGAAATCGTACAACTCAAGGAACATATGCATGAGGTTGAACAAACTGAGAGACAAAAAGGAGGGGAAATGAAAGAGAAAGAAAGTTCCTTGCAGCAATTATCTACCAAACCTCCTATTAAACGCCTTGTGTTCATCCAGGACTCCGATGAAGAAGAAAAAGATGCCCCTAAGGAGGAAGAGAGGGTTTGAGAAGATAATAGAGCCAAAAACTTGGCCTTGGTTGAGAGGGGCGAGGATGATCGTGAGTCACCTAAGGGCAAGTCTGTCATGCCTAAATGGTTAGAAAAATTGCTCAAAAGGAGAACTCCAGTACTAAAGGACTCAATGGTGAGACTAGAGGCTATCTTAGCCTGAGCTCAGATCACAACAAAGAAAGAAAAGAAGCCTAAGACCTGATCCAGGGTAACAATGAATGCTTCTGGGTCTTGAGTTGTGCAAATAGCAATGCCAATAATGGGTCAGGAAGGGATAACTTACAACGTCTCCACCATCGACTTGGGGACCACCACTAGAGAACAAAAGGTAGGGCATCTTGAGGATTCAGTGGCCACGGTGGTACATTTGATAAAGTAGGACAAGGTTTCAAAAGATGAGCTCAAAGCACATGTAGATGCTTTGATGGATTACATTCAGCAATGGTCTTCGGTGGATGACCTTCCCACCACATCCACAACTGCACCCCAACTATTGTCCAAAGAATAGATTGATAAGATGGAAAGGAGATAGAACTTGGAAAGAACTACAGAAAGCTGGTTCTGACAAGTCTTATATGTTGGGAACATGGGAATTAGCTGGGCTGTTTGAACACCCAACAAGTTCTTGGACTTGCAACAATCTTTGGAAGGTACGAGAAAGCTCTACATTGACTTCCCTGCAATATACGACTCCACCTTTCCTAAGATTGAAGCTATCCTTCAATTACCAAAAGCCACATGGGAAAAGGAGATTGTGTTCAAGGGGGATGATCATTAGCTGATGGATGTGTGGTGGTGAGACTTTAACAACCAAAAGGAAAGGTTAGAACAAATAATGAACAAAGTGGATCTAGATATCGAATGGATCAAGGAAATCAGAGTGGAATGTGCCTGATACCTCAAGCTGATGATGGAGTATGATGTGCCCACAGTGAAAAGGGATCTAGAGAAAGTGAATCCTTACTTCCAAAAGAAGATGGAGGATGGGATGTCTAGCGAAATGATAGTGGAGTTCATGAGATTTGATGCCCATGATTTCGATCAGTTAGAGCTATTCAGGGACCAAGGCACAAAATATGATGAGGACTGGAAGAGGCTAGAGGATAATGCAAAGGAATGGAGCTACCCAGCATTGAAGTGTGAGATCATTGAGGTAGACAAGCTCCAGTCAGTCGTCCTAAAGTTCATGGAATACACAGCCTCAAAGAAGTAGGAAGACAGCCCCGTAGATGATAAAGAACTCCCCAAGGAGTAACCACAGTAAAAAATAATCAGCAAAAGACAAAATTGCTATAGTGCCATCATTAGATGACAAAATAGGGAAAAGGAAAAAATGTTTTTAAAATTGTAATATATTAGGGGTTGGTGAAACCCTATTTTGTAATGAATCTTGGCCACACAATGAGAATTAATCTTGGCCATTCATTTAACTTTTGGGGCACTATAAATAGAGGTTTCCTCTCATTTTCAAGGAGAGTTGAGTTGTTGTAAAAACATGCTTCAAAAATTTATAATGAAAATACATTGACTCGGTGCATTTTCTGAGTTTCTCACATGTTGCTTGATTCAACCTCCATTGTTAGATGTTTAACTCAGATTTTATTGCTATTTTAGTTAACTGTTCTCTTGCCTTGATATATTTTAGGAATGTTGTCCTGTGATTATGAAAATCCCTGCAGTGTAGATGCCTTCTTAGTCCATACTTTTTGCTATTTGCTGATGGTAGATAGTTGTGTAAAGTTAGTCTGGACTTAAATTAAAAGCTACTCCAAACTTTCATCTTTGTTCATGCATGCATATGGTGAATGAAAGATGAAACATTTGCAGACCTTAGAAGATAACACAAATTCCATGAGACTGTGAGATTTATGGTTAAGTGGAATATTGTTTCCAAGAAGCTGTCCATTGCAAGAACTCCATTATCACTAGAACTCCTTTATCACTGTTCACAATTAGTTGCAGATCCATGAACCTCCTCTCTTCCCTATCTTTTTTTCATTTTATTTAATGAGTGAACTATGCTAAGGTTCATTGCACAATGTAAAGCTAAATCCAAGGATAAAAATTGAGTTCAAGATTGTTGTTTGAACCTACAACAAATGCACAACCTTTCATCTTAGGAGCTCCATTTCAAGACCCAACTTCCCATGCTTTGTAACCCATCCGTAAGTCCACCTTGTGATTCCAGCAAATCACATCAAACAACTGAGATATTCTAAGCACTGTCAAGACCTAACATTAGAGACCTTGGGATAGTGTTTTGCAATTTGATTGTGGAAGATTGTCTTTCAAGAGAGGTAGTGCACCTACGCACTACCTATGTTGAGAAGTGCATAAAAAACACATGAACAGGATCCATCTTTTCAGAGCCAACCACGCGATATTGGTGTTTATTCCAATACCCACATTTATATCCTAGTTGGAAATACTCTTGGATTTAGAGTGTTACCAGTTGATTTGTTCCCTTGGGTGAGTTCTTTTTCCCCAAGGTAGGCCTTCTAAGAAAGCAAAAGTGAGTAAAGACAATATATGTAACTCAATCAATCTTTGTTTGTAACACAAAGGAAGTGAATGTACACAATAATTCTCTACTCACACTCACAAAAAAAGGTCTTTTGGATTCTCAAGATCGCTATAAAGCGTGAGAGAAGTGCATACGTCCTTTTTCAATGAAGTTAGTCTAAGTAATCCCTCACAAAGACAAAGTTGCACATGTTCATTTTAAATCCACAAAGCAATTGTAAGTTATTTTTAAAGCACCAAAGGACAAATGAAAGTCGTTTTGTTCAATTGTTAACCAAAAAAAACAAGCTCTAGTATGTTGTAGTCCTAATGTTTATTTTAAACCTTCACAAAAATTGAAAATATTCTTTTTAAAGCCCAAACGAAATTAGTGTCCTAAGCAAGAAGATATAACAGTTTCTTAAAAGTGTTAAACAAACACTAAAGTGTTTAAAAACACTTTTATTTTGTTTTCATCATGCTTCTCCTTTTGTTTTCAATTGATCCAACCTACAAGAAAGAAAACTAGTCAAATTCTGCAAAACAGAGAGGTTGAAAAGAAAAAAATAGAAGATAAACTCATCATTAATCAAAAAGCACATGCTAAAATAAAATTTCAACTTTTTACTCCCTGCTAGTGGCACAACCCATGACTGCGTCATAGTTTGATTTCCTTAGTAGTGTTGTATAATTTTTCTTACCAGTCAGTGAAACTCTGTGTCTAGACCAGTGAGCTCAACTATGTCGCCCTTTTGCTCAGTGTTGTTTTATTTTTTTTCAAAAATCTTGTGGGTCAGATTGGTCAAGCAACGCGGTTTGAAATTCAAAATATTGGGCAGGAATACTTCAGCGTCGCAGTTTGAGTTTCCAGTGGTGTTGTATGGTGACGTTGGAGAACCAGCGGTGCTGTATGGTGACGCTAAGCTTCTAGCATTGGAATTTTCCTGTGCACAAACAAAAACTCAAATTTTTTAGAAAAAAGTGATTAAAAATGAGATTAAGCCCTCCCTCTAGGGCCAAATGCACGAACCCCAGTCCTAATACCTACAAAACAATAAGAAAAAACACATTAGATTATAAATTACAAGCAAGAACAAGGATTTCCCATGAAATCCATTCACAAAGTTCAAATTAGGAAACAAAATAATGGTAAACACAATGAAAACAACAAAATAAAGATTGAATCCTAATTAAACTAGCAAACTCATGATCCCATGGGGGAATTGGTGCCAATTTTATGTGAAAACTAGCCCTTTCCCAATTCCTATGATGCAAGATTGATGAATGTTGATGAATTTTGATGAGTGATCCACTTTGTTGATGTTTGATGAGTGCTCCAATGGAAAAACCTGCATAACGTAGTTATGATTCAATGATATTAGATGAAAATGGCTAAATATTTTAGCATAGTAACTTTGCATAATTTGTGGATGATCAAATGAGGAATGAAGCCTCTTACTTATAGATGAGATTGAAGGATGAATATCTAAATTTGGGCAATGAGGGACTAACATTCATCCACTGGAAATATGTCACTTGTCAACCTATGAGTGGATGGAGGATGTGCAATTTTTGAGGATTGTGCCAATAAATGCCTATTTTTGAATTTTGAATTTGTTAAAATGACATGAAAGAGGGAAGGAAAAATGCATTAAATGCCACTTGGCTCAAGGAAAAGGACATGTAAGATGGAGTAAATGCCTTGTTGGATGTACACGTCAAATTATATTTTTGAAGTCAAACTTGAAGAATATTCCAAAAAGATTCCTTGTTGAGGAAAATAGGGATTTAATAATTCAATTAAATCTATTTTCATGTGCAAGTGGTAAAAGCTGGAGGATGGGCCATGATAAGAGATTAAATTAATCAAAGTTAATTAATTTAATGAGAGATTATTTGATGTGACAAATTTGACTTAGATTTGTGGATTTATTTAAATCAAATATGAGATGAATATGATAAGAGATTAATTAAATAAATATTTTGATTTATTTAATTAAAAGAGATTATGTTAGATTAAATTAAATAAGGTTTTAATTTATTTATTTTAATACATAGACTTTAGAGATCTAATCAAATAAAATTAATTATTTAATTAAATAGGGATAATTAGATCAAAATGATTGATTTAATTAACAAAAGAGAGACTTAATTAGATAAAATGATTTATTTAATTAAGGGAAGGAAATTGATGAATTTAATCAAATAGGGGAACTTGATTAAATGGTTAAACCAAAGGATGATTTAGGATGAAATGATGTTAGTAGTCAGGATCAGATGCACAATGTCAATCGATATATTTTACGTGTCTACACAAACTTTATTTAATTAAATCTAATATTCATATTCCTCTCATTTTGATTTAAATAAATACAAAAAATCTAAGTCAATGTGTCAAATCAGCTAATTTCCATCTAAGTTAATCAAATCTTGATTAACTCTAACTCTAATCCATTAAATCCTCTATATTTTGCAACTTGCACAACTAAATCAATTTAATTGATTTATAAATTCTTCTATTTTCATTCAAAAGGACATCAAGTTGGAATATTCCCTCATTTTGAAATCTCCCTCCCAAAAGGTCTTGTCCTCCAACATGGCATTTATATCTCTTACAAGTCCTTTTTTCTTGAGCCAAGTGGCATTAAATCCTCTTCCACATCTTCCTCCACATGCCAACTTTCAAATTTCAAATTTCAAATTTTCACCTAATTGCATTTATTTGCACATTGATCAAAATGTGCTCCACCTCTCTCTACTAGAATTTTGACAAGTGACACAATGCCATTGGCTTATGTTTAGTCCCACATTATTCATATATTTCATTCCTCCATCCTTCTTTCCTATAAATAGAGAGCTCTCATATTGATTTTGGATACAAAACTTTATACAAAGTCCTTATCTATAGGTTTTTATCAAATTCATCAACATATCATTCAAGTTTTCATACCTTTTCATCACCATAGCTAGGTTATTGAAAATTTTATCAAGAAGCACCATTGATCATCATCAAAGCTCGCAAGGAATTGGGAAAGGTCTATTTTTCACATGAAAATAGCACCAATTCCCCCATGGGATTGAGGGTTTGAGCATTGGAATAGGATTTAGATTGCTTTTACTTTATTTCTTTACTTTATTTCTTGTTCATTATTCTTCAAATGAATCTCATGGGGAATGCTAGTTTAGATTTGTATAATTGACTAGGATTGTGTTTTTTGTTCATGTTTGTGCAGGTCTAGAGCTACCATTCACATTTTTGGTGATAAAAGGAGGGTGAATCTTGAGAAATTAACATGTTTTTTGACCAAAATTTTGTTGTTTTCAAAAAAAATTGTGTCTAAAAGAAACGACATTGAAAAAGTCAAATAGTGATGCTATCAGTCCAGTGTTGCTATATTGTGACACTACTTCTATTCAAAATGTGATGCTACAATGATGAACCAGGGAGTCGAACTAGTCAAACTCCAAAGTGCACCATTGGGTGAAACAATGACACAATTGTGGTCTCTATTTCTCCACAAAGTGATGTTGGTTTCACGAGAGCACCATTGGACCTCTTCAAACTATGAAACATTTACGGATTGCACCACTGGGGTGGGGTAAAAGTCAAATTTTTAGTTTTAATTCTACATATGCTTTTTATTTTGATCAAATTTTCCTTCTAACTTGTTTGTGGCTCTATTTTTTGTAGTTTAACCAATTTTTGTAGGTTGAAGTGATCAAGGGGAAAAGGAGGAAGCAAGAAGAACATTTCTTATGACATTCTCTTTCTATTGTAACAATTTTTTTTGAACACTTTGGAAGCACTTATAATTCCACCCTAAGGATTTTTCTACTTTCAGTTTTAGGACTAAATACATTTCATTTGGGTTTTAAAAAGAACAATCAAAGGGATTAAAAATAACTTTAGGAACTTACTAGAGTTGGTTTTGGAATCTAAAAAATTGAACAAGAAAACTTCACACTTCATCTTGGTGCTTAAAAAGAATCCATTATTGCTTTTGAAGTTAAAATGAACATGTTTTTTTTGTGTTTTTTAATCTCTTTTACAAAGTAATATCATTTAGAAGGTGTATGCACTTCACTCGCACTGCATGGTGATCTTGAGAATCAAAAGTCTTTTGGTGATATTAAGTTGTATAAAATATTTCCTCCACACTTCAATTAGGGCTTCTTAAAATAAATAAAATCTTGCTAGTGTGAGTTAGGTATATGGCATGTGTTCTCTCTTTGTTCACGCAAACAAAGATTGATCGAACTACAGATGTGCTTGCTCGCTTTTGTTTACCTTTAGAGGGGCCTTCCTAAGACCAATTCTAAGGTGACTCCAACTGGTTTTTCACTCGGGCTGGTATACAAATGGATAAGACTAAACTATCAATTCCTCATGATATGTAGGTCGCAGCCATACAGTGTCTTTCAGAATGGGGTACTACCTTAAAAAGTATAAGTGCCCCTAGTAGGATCGATTAAATCCTTTAGTAGCTTGCTAGATCCTCGCAAGGTGGGCCATGTCCCCGATTACCCTGACTAAGAACCAATTTTTTAGAGGTCAAAATATTTACTATTTGTTGGTGCAAGAATGGTCATTTTGAGGTCATCCCACATTTTTGCAGTTTTTGGTAGAGATGAAAAGTTCGTCATGGGAGATTCATGAGAAATGAAGCTTGGTTAACACATAAAAATGAGTGATGTGGAGGGGAGCCAGTGTGTTCAAGCTTCTAATCATCTGCCAAGAGTAGGCATAGTTGGATTTATCCAAGTAGGAATTCAACAAATATTGTCTCTTTATATCCTAGAGTTATGCATCATTTTGGAATCAAAACACTTTGCTTGGATCTAAAACATTGGAAAACAAACATTCAACCATGATCATCAAATCTCAAACCCTTTAGAGGAATCAAATACCTTTGAATAAATCCAAGTGCTATTGCTTTCCCTAGGGATTTCATCCTTAGAGGCTTCTAAGCATTTGAATTTATATCTCAATTTTCTCTCACTAAAATCAACATTAGAAAACTATTGTCTTGATTTCCTTGATTTCCACATAATGGACCTTGTGGGATGAGAAGAAATTGGGACATTAGACATTTAGTTTGAAAAGCTAAGGAAATAATTTTTTTGTGCTAAAAGGAACTCATTAAGAAAAGAAAAGAAACAATTGAACCCCACATGTGTTATTCCAAATTGCTACGCCCTTAATCTTGGTGTACATCGGGTTATGAATAGTCCACTTGTGGCTATCTTAAATCTTAATTAAGTCATGTTATCATTATTATATTATTATTTAGTTGGTTGGGTCGGCCTAGGTCTTATATAGGGGTGTCTAGGTCGGCCTAGGTGATATCCTAAGCATAAATAGGTATATATAGGAGGTTGTGAGTCTTATTTCATCATCATATTGTGAAGTGTGTTCTCATTAGAGATATTTGGAGGTTTTCCCTCTCAAAGTGGCTTGTTATTCTCATTTATTATTATGTATTTTCAGCATATTTCATATCATATTCTTCTATTGTGCAATTTATTTCATAACAAGTGATATCAGAGCATGATCTTGGCATTGTAGAGGCAAGGTATTTTCTCAATATTGGAGGCAATTTTGGAAAGAGCATATATTTCATATTTTGGTGATTTTTTTTCTTATTTTTTAAGGCATTTTGAAGAAAATATTAAATAAGATACAGTCCATATTTTAGAAGAATTAGAGTAGAATTGAGCAAATTATTTTAGAATTAGGGTTTCTACACAATTTATTTGGAATCTTAATATCTCTCACATATTGTTGAATTGGAGCTTTATTTTCATTGGGTTTTTGTAGACATAGAAAAGGAGATTATAGTAAAACTTTTGGAGTAATTGAAGCATAAATAAGCAAGTTACTAAAAAATTAAGGTTTTCACAAATATCATTCTCGAGGCTGCAAATCCACTTATTTCTTGGAAATTTTTCTAGGTGAGAGTTAGTTTCGCCCTAGTAAGCTACAATAAGTTTTCTAGGGAATTTAAGTTTCATTTGTGTAATTTATTTTAAAATCATTGGTTCCCATCATGACAGGTTCTACAAGGGGCATAAAGAATGTTGTCACTTCGGGGAAGACTCCTGATAAGGATGGGGTAATAATAGAGGATATTACTCCTAATGAGGAAATAATTAAGGTCAAGGAAGAAATTTCATCAATGAAGATGGATATGTGTGACCTAAGAGGAGATATATCAGATATATGAAACATGTTAAGTGCCTATATTACTGAAACAAGAAAGGATTTCTCAAGCAACCAAGGTGAAAATTCTAGGTCAGCTAACATTGACACAAGTTTTAATACTCATATGGGATCTATGAATTTATTTCCAAAGGTGGATATGTGCAAGTTTGATTGCAAGGATCCTCTAACATGGATAAACCAAATGGAGAATTTTTTTGAAGTACACAAAATCCCAAATGGAAAAAAGGTCACGATGGCTTCCCTATATCTAGAACTAGATCAATTCATTTTGTATCATTGGCTTTGTACTCATTGAAGGAAAAAGGGTCTCACCATCTCATGGTCAATTTTTAAATAGGAACTCCAAGGACAATATAACAATAGTGCGATAGACAACTTCTTCACCTAGCTTGCTAAACTTCAACAAACAAGATCAATTAATGATTATATTCAATAATTCCAAAATATACTCTTAAGAGTGGATAAAATTATAGAGGAGAACTTGAATGATTTACTCTTGTGGGTTCTCAAGGATCACATTCAACATGAGGTGTGCATGTTTAGCCCTAGCTCTATAAATGAGGCTTTTATCTTAGCACGCAAGGTAGAGGAGAAGTGTTTGATTCCTAAGAAGCAAGGGGATAATGTGACAAGAGAGAAAGAATATTCAACACAACCTACTACGTTGAATCCACACCAAATTGAGGAGAAAATAGAAAAAGGGTTGTGTTTCAATTGTGATAGAAAATATAGTTGGGGACATAAATGTCGTAAAAAGAAATTGTTCTATATTGAAGGTCCAAATGAGGAAGAAGAGGAGGAACCCATAATAGAGGATGAAAGGGATTCAAATGAGGAATCACATGATTCTCAACCAATCATTTATTTTCATGAACTCTCAGGTTTCAATGCCCCAAAAACTCTCAAGGTGGTGGGGTTCTTAAACAAGCAAAATGTAACAGTGTTGATCGACTCAGGTAGTACTCATAATTTTATCAACAAAAAGTTAGCTACTCGTCTAAATTGTTTTATATATCTAGCTCCATAGTTTTAGGTTTTGATTGCAGATGGTGGTATAATTAGTTATTTAGGGAAGTGTCATAGCATTAAATTATCCATGGGAGATTATCAACTTGATTCACCAATGTATGTGATATCTATGGGTGCAACAGATATTGTTTTGGGAGTACAATGGCTTACTACATTGGGAATGATTGAGATGAAATTCCAAGAACTATTCATGAGATTTCAATCAGAAGGAAGGGTAGTAGAGCTAAGGGGGTTAAAGGAAAAATCCCCACAAATGGTAAGCTCTCATGAAATTCCCAAAAGTTGCTTAAGAAAGGAGTGGATGGATTTGTGGCTCGACTATGTTCATTAGAAGTCTCTCAATCTAATGCTCCTACTCATCTAGATTTGCAAGCTATAATTGATTGTCACTCCTTTTTTCTTGGAGATATGCCTAAAGGACTTCCTCCTAAGAGGGATCATGATCATTCCATACAATTAGTTTCAGGGAGCCACCCACTGAACATCATGCCTTACATGTATCCACATACAAAAGAGTGAGATAGAAAAAATTGTTGAGGATATGGTAGAGGTAGGAATTATCAGGCATAGCCAAAGTGCTTACTCTTCACCTATGGTGATAGTACATAAGAATGATGACACTTGGTGCATATGTCTAGATTATACAGTGCTCAACATGTACACCATTAAAGATAAGTTTCCTATTCTAGTCATTGATGATTTGCTAGATGAATTGAATGGAGCTATCTATTTTACCAAGCTAGATCTTAGATCTGGTTATCACCAAATTCATATTAAGTAGGAAGACATTTGTAAGATAGCATTTTAGACTCAAGAGGTTCATTATGAATTTTTGGTGATGCCATTCAATCTTACCAATGCACCATCTACATTCCAAAGTCTGATGAATTCCATTTTTAAGAAGTTCTTTAGAAATTTTGTGTTAGTATTCTTTTATGATATTTGGATTAATAGCAAGACTTGGGAAGAACATTTGCAACATGTGGATCAAGCATTACAAATACTTGAATATCATCAACTCTATTCTAAGCCATCCAAGTGTGGTTTTGGTCTTAAAGAGGTGGAGTATTTGGGACACATAGTTTCACATGAAGGATTAAAGGTGGACCCTAACAAAATTAGGGCTATCATGGAATGGCCTATTCCAAAAACCATTAAGAAATTGAGGGGTTTCTTGGGATTGACATGGTAATATAAAAGATTTTTGAATAATTATGGTTGTATAACAGCACCCCTCACCACTCTATTGAAGAAGGATTATTTTCATTATAACAAGTCCACTAATACATCATTTGAGAGATTGAAGGAGGCTATGTGTACAAATCCAGTGCTTTCCATGCCTAACTTCACCAAGGAATTCATTGTGGAATGTGATGCTTCTGGAAATGGGATAAGAGTAGTTCTCATGCAAGAAGTTTGACCAATTACTTTTGAGAGTCATCAATTAAAGGGTAATAATCAACTAAAACCTATTAATGAGAAGGAAATGCTAGAAATACCTCATGTAGTTAAACAATGGAGGCCTTACCTTATGGGTAGACACTTCAAGGTTACGATAGATCATGATAGCCTAAAATATTTTTTGGAAAAAAGACTATGTTCTGAAGAGAAACACAAATGGGTCACTAAGATGTTAGGATATGAATTTGAGATTGTATATAAGAAAGGGAAGGAAAATATTGTAGCAGATGCACTTTCAAGGAAGGATGAGAAAGATGAAGCCTTATTGTGTTCCCTTTCAATATTACAAGCAAATTGGATGGAGGAATTCAAAGCAGAGTGGAAAAATGATGTTGCGACAAGTAATGTCATCCAACAATTAAAAAGTGATCATAGTAGTTCAGATAAGTTTTGTTGGAAGGGAGATACTCTTTGGTATAAAGAGTTTTTGTATCTTTACAATAATTCCACTCTTAAACACATGATTCTCATAGAGCTATATGAGTCTCTAGTTGGTGGTCATTCAATATTTTTGAAGACATATCATCGAGTCAAGCAACATTTTGTTTGGGAAGGGATAAAAGGTGATCAAAAATTTGTGGTTGAATGTTTGGTTTGTCAAAGGAATAAAGGGGATACAATTAAGACACCAGGTCTCTGCAACCCTTATCTATTCCTATCGAGTATTGGGAAGAGGTATCCATGGACTTCATCATAGGGATTCCCAGATATAAAGGTCATAATTTCATTATGGTAGTAGTTGATCACCTCACTAAATATGGACATTTTATTGCATTATCACATCCTTTTACAACAAGTGTAGTGGAAAAATATTTTTTTGGAGAATATCCAAAAGCTACATGGTACACCTAAGGTTATTGTTAGTGATCATGATCCTATCTTCACTAGTCACTTTTGGAAAGATTTATTCTTATGTTTGGGTACTCAATTGGCTCATAGCTCTTCATAACATCCTCAATCAGATGGGGAAAATGATGTTAATAAGTGTTTGGAAGGATATCTACACTGTTTCACTTCATAGAAACAATCTCAATGGGTAGATTATCTACCACTTGCACAATGGTGGTATAACACTTCTTTTCATAGCTTGTAAAAAATGTCTCCATTTTTTGCACTTTATGGATATCATCCTCCTTCCATAACTTCATCAATAAAGTTGTCACCAAGAGTTCAGGCAATAGAGGACCACTTGCTTCATCAACAATAGGTACTTTCAAGACTCAATGATAATTTAGCCATGGCACAAAATCAAATGAAACAACAGGCATACCAACATCATAGTGAAAGAAGTTTTGAAGTTGGGGATTGGGTCTTCTTGAGATTGCAGCCTTATAAGAAAATCTCACTAAAGCAACAAAAAAAGAATAATAAGTTATCTCCAAGGTATTATGGGCCATACCAAATCATGCAAAAGATTGGTAGTGTTTCCTACAAGCTAGAGTTGCCACCAACAACAAAGATACATCTAGTTTTTCATGTTTCTTGTTTGAAGAAGGTAATTGGGCATAATATTCCAACTCAAACAACACTACTAGAGCTCGATGAAGAAGGAAGAATCATTTTGGAACTAGAGTGCATTCGTCAAACACATACAAAGAAGCTGGGGAATAGAAATATCATTGAGTATCTCATCCAATGGAATAATTTAGTAGTTGAAGATGCTACTTGGGAGGATGAGGATTTCATTTAAAAGAATCCAAACTTGACTAGTATTAAGGAAAATGCTTCTTTTAAGAAGGGGGGAATGCTATGCCCTTAATATTGGTGTACATTGGGTTATGAATAGTTGTCTTGTGGCTATCTTAACTCTTAATTAAGTCATGTTATCATTATTATATTGTTATTTAGCTGGTTGGGTTGGCCTATAGGTTTTATATAGGGGTGTCTAAGTCGGCCTAGGTGATATCCTAGGTATAAATAGGTATATATAGGAGGTTGTGAGTCTTATTTCACCATCATATTGTGAAGTGTGTTCTCATTAGATATATTTGGAGGTTTCCCCCCTCAAATTGGCTTGTTATTCTCAATTATTATCAAGTATTTGCAACATATTTCATATCATATTCTTCTATTGTGCAAATTATTTCATAACAAAAGTGATTTCTTGAAAGATCAAAATCTGAAAACCAAAGTCTAAAAGTCTTAGTCCAAGAGCCCTCAAGAAATGTTTGTCTATGCTTTACAAATTTAGAGAGATATTAGTCTTCAAATTTTACAAATGTGCATCAAAGAACAATCCCAATTTATATTCATTTTACTATTGTCAGAATCCAAGACATTTTCAAAGGTTTGAGTATCTCACATTGGAAGTATAGCATGTTCTTCAAGGCCTATGTCTTGTAAACAAAAGTCTTTCTAGGTTCACTTCGGATCAAAATCAACACCAACACTCTCATCCATCCTCAAACATCAATAAAAATCCATCTCACAAACAACTCTTGGAAATCTTCAACAAATCCTTCATACTAGACTTTGGGAAAATCCTCTTCAAACAAATCAAAATCATCTTGTTTGACTAGGTGTGTGTAGATGAATCCTTCTTTACACACTTAGTTAAATTATCATCTTATGGACAAGTTTACTCGAGAACAACATCCAAACTCTTGGATTTTATGAGTTCACTATCAAAATCCAAATCAAATCAAACCAAATCAAAATCGAAATCCAAAATCACACCCAACATAAAAAATCCAAAAGTTCTAAATTCTAGTATCCCCTTCAAGATTTCTTAAAGAGTTCAATCTTTCACAATCTCCCATCTTTCACTATCTCATCACCATCCTTTTGATCCTTAAAATATTAGACTTTATTTTTTGTTCCTAAAATTTTAGATCAATCCAAGGATTTAGAGGTTTACCTCCCACATTCCTGAAAATTGATCCCTATTTTATGGTCCAAACTAGATATGTCAACACAAGAAGAACATGGAAATGAAAAAAGAAACATCCACTTCAAGTGGCTTGAGTCAAACTGCACTTGAAATCAATACATTGGGTCTGGTAATCCCACACTCAATATTCCTCCACTTCCACAAGATCCTCAAGAAGAAGGTGGCCAAGTGGAGGACATCACCAACAATGTCCTAGGGATGACTCGAGATGAAATCATAGAAATGGTCCAAAATTGTGAGACTCACAAAATTGTCAATGCCATGAAGAAATTTAATCCCTCCCAATACATGTTGGAATTGGAAAAAGAAGGGGCTAAACTCCCTTTCAACTTTGATGTAAGCACTATTGTGGATAAACCTCTTGGGATTATACCACCGGTCTCATTCGCACCCTCCTTTCAAAGCATCACTCAAACCATCCTACAAATCACATCATCCATTGCTCCAACTCAACCAATTGTCAAAAAGGGGAGCTCATTCCTTCATTCTCTTCAAACAAACCCCCTTGTAAACAACCAAGACTTGGATGTAAACACCATCTTGGCTCAATCCGTTCCCCAAAATCTGAAACACCCATACATTCTACTCATCTTTCATGATCCCAATGACCCATCCTCTTTTCACGCAACACCGGAATATACTCTTAACAAAAAAGTCTCTCTCCCCATGACTTCACAAGGAGAGGGTAGATTATTTGGACAAGGGGGGGATTTTTTACCCCTTATCATCATCATTTCCTCAAGAGAACACACCGCCCATATTTCCACCATTTCCACCTCTACCACTAACATCCACACCACTCCTCAATTTAGGGAAACCCCCTTTACCAAACCTCAATCAAAAAAATCAAAACAATCCCCCAATCGTAAATAAAACCATCATACTAAATCCTCTGATCATGTCATCGATATCGCAACAACAGGTGGCAAAAATCTAAACAACGCAAGCAATCAACACATCATCTACGATACCCCAAAATGTGGTCTCCCAAAGACCTATCATAACAACCACACCATCCACCATACAAATCAATCCAACAACACCTCTCAGCACAACATCTCACACAATTCTGAATCCTCCACCACCACCACCAAAACCAAACATGGCAAACCAATATAGCATCACATTATAAACAACTCAACAAGCCTATCAAAAGGTACTTCAGTAGTTCCAAGCTCAACAAGCAAAAAACATGCAAGCTACACAACAACCTCCTCAATAAGTGTAAGATCATCAAGCCACACAACAGGAACAACAAGCACACCATGATATCCATGCTCAAGCTTTGTTGCAACAACAACAAACCACCTAAGTTGCCCAAGCTATGCAAGCAGCTCAAACAACTCAAGCTGCATAAGCTACACAAGGTGCACAGATTTTCTCGTCTGCACAAGCTGCCCAATAGGCCCAAGCTTAGACATAAGCACAATATCAAGCTCATCAGGTGCAAGTGCAAGCATAATACCAAGCTACTCAACAACAAGAATATTAGAAATCCCTACAATAGTACCAAGTGCAACAAGAAGCAGTCCAATTACTATCCCAAAAACAAGCATTGTTGGCACAATAGCAACAAGACCAACAACAATCATTGTTGACACAATAGCGACAAGAGCAACAATAAGCATTTTTTGCACAAAAACAATTGCAGGCATATTGACAAGCACTGATCACATAACAAAGATTACAACAAACTCCCCCAAACATGCAAAGAACCCAACCCATCACTCAAAAGATCAAACCATCTCAAAACACATTCACTCCACCTCCCGATCTACAAAATGATGTGACAACACAGATCAAATTTCTCTCACAGCAAGTGTTCGTTCTCCAATCTGGGAAAAAAATGAAAACACCAATCAATTTGTGCCCCTATCCATTCAATAAGATCCTTGCAATGGTACCTGATGAGAGATTGAAATATTTTCATTTAAGGATTTTTATGTTTAAAAAGACTTGTTTTTATTGTTAATTGACATAATTGGCAGTAGACAATAGATTAACATATTTGCTTATTTTACTCTATGTTTAACTAAATTAGCGGATATTTTGGAAGTAATAGCTTATGTTAAATGTGTTGCTTTATGATGACTTTGGATGAGATGATTATGCTGAATTAATCTTTATTGCCATGATTGTTGTCCTTTTCATAAGGGTTTTTAACAGGGTATCTTAAAGATTAATGAGATGGTTAAAATCTCTATCTAATCATGAGGAATGACTATGCCATAGATAGGCCCTGCTAAATGATGAGTCACTCAAAGTCAGAAATTGACTTCTTCATAGTTAGTTGTGGAACTTTTACTTCTAATGCGAATCTGGCATAGTTCTGGCATAGTCCTCCATAGTCAACTTCAGTTCTATTTTTAGTTTCATTTTGTAATCTGTAGATGGTCGCCTTAAGTTTTGGAAGTTAACGCCATGTTAGAAACTAATAAGGATGTTTTATAAATATCCATATTTTGGTCTTAGTTAGGAGTTAGATAATTTGCAAATAGAATTTTATGTAATCACAAGCAATACTTTGTTCTACATTCTACTTTTGATCACTGAGAAGGGAAGCAATAAGTTAATTAATTCACTATGTTGAACAATCTTACCTGGGGAAGAGAAGGGCCTGCTCAACCTTTGGAATGATCTTATGGTATTTTTTTAAGTTTTGTTATTATCTGATATTAAAATCAGTAGTAGAAACTGAGTTTGAATTGTTTAATCATTAAAATCATCTTTTATCTTGGTAAATGTTAAGATCAGATAATCTATTTGTAATTGCATTTCAAAGTTTCAGTTATTATGGTTAAGATCAAATTGTTTGAATGTTTAGATTTGTTTATGAGAAATGATAAATTAAACCATTAGAATTGTTGAACAAGTTTCTTTCATAATTTAGGTTTAGATATTGTCCAAATCAATTAGAATTAATGTTTGTTTATTAGGTTTCATTAAAGTAATGTTAGGAATTTATGGAAAGATGGAGTTGAAGTCTGTTCAGAATCTATTCATGGAGATTAGTCTTTATGATTTTTAGAATAATCATCATTTTCCTGCAATTCATTTCTGCTTTAAAATTAGCATTTACTTTCCAGCAATTAAATTATGGATTTATTTTAAAGAAAAATAGAATTAATTTGGAATTCCACATTTTAGATTAAGGATTAAAGCAATCATTAATTTTCCCCATGAATTGGTCTAAATCGAAGTCAATAAAGTCATAATTAAGTTAGTAGAATTTTAAATTAGAAGTTAAAGTAGATTTAATCTTAAGATTTAGTTACTATAGTTTAGCTGCTGAAAGCTCCTGAAGAGCCCCCAAGACCTCCTAAAAGCTCCTAAAGTAGGAAAAATGATACTTGAAGTCACCATTTATAGTGAAAACCCCCCAAAAAGAATTTGTGACAACTATCCTTATCGCATATTGCTCTGAGACACACCCAATTTGATAAAATAATTAATTAAATGATGCAAGTTGTGACATCAACGACCTTGCCCATCATTTTTGGCACCGTTGTCAGGGATAATAAAACAATTTGGCTATTTAGTTTGAAGCCTTAGTGTTGATAGGGAAGAGAGATCTGAAATAGTGGATGAGATGAAACAAAGACCAACTAGGAAGGTTTCTTCCATGAAACATTAACATTAGAAGAAATCTTGATTTTAATGAAGAGGATATCCAACAATACCAGATTGAAAATCAAGAAATTAGTCAGCAAAACCCCATTCAAAATCAAGAAGAGAACAAAAATTCAATTCCAAAGGATGAAATGGGTGATCAACTAGTACATCCACCAACAAATAGAACCTTTTCAAATCCTATCAATCTTGAAAGACAACTTGATGAACCCCCTATGAAAAATATTTCGCCCTCAATTCTTCCAACATTTAGGGGAAAAATTGTAGAAGACCCAAATCAATTCATGTTTGAACTCAAAATCTTATGCCAAACCTATCATTATTCAATTGATAATCAGAAGTTGAAGTTGTTTCCTTCAACTCTAAAAGAACCGGCTTTAAGATGGTTTATGGGTTTAGGGTTAGGAACAATTAGGACTTGGCAGCAGATGGAGACCGAATTCTTGGACAAATACCATGATTACTGTCGAGTGAGAGATAGAAAGGAAGAACTCTTTCTCATAAAGCAATTAGAAGATGAAAGTCTAGAAGACTATGATGATATATTTCAATTTGTACATCAAAGGTGCACTAATGGGCTGGATGACGAAATCAGCAAAACAATTTTCCTGAGAGGGATTGAAGATGAGTCTAGAGAATCCTTGAACTTGATGGGAAAGGGAGACATTAACAAGCTTTCCTTGGATGACATTGTGGAGATTTTTAGAAACTACTCTAGAACTAGAGTGGGGACTCAAAACTCCAGGAGGAACAAGACTCACACCATTTATGTATCTAAAGTAATGGAAGAATTGGCCAACTTGAAGAATGATCTGCTACTACATCTTAACATACAAGGAGAAAAGAGGACCATTGAAACATTATCAATTTATTGTTCCAAATGTAGGGGAAAACACCTTTTGAGGGAATGCCCATTAAATCAGGTTGAAATTTGTGAGATTCATGAAAAACCACACCCGACCAGCTCTTGCAATCTTTTGGTAGGAATAAAGAACAATATCAAGAAACCACCAGTAATTGAGGAAGAGCTCAATTACATCAAACAAAGACCTCAAAACCAAGGGTATAACACAACTCCAAGACAATATGGTTCACAATCAAATTGGAATCAAAATCCATGGAAGAACCAAAACTAGTGGACCCCACAATATTAGCCACAACCCCAACCTAAATATTGGGGGAAACTAGAGTGGATGAATCTCCAATAGAACCAATCCCAGTGGCAGTCTAACCAACAACCATAATGGAAAGAAAATAAATCCTCATGGCAGAAAAATCAAAACCAATTCCAACCATGGAAGAATCAAGGACAAAAATGACCATGAGTACAAACACCTCCGACCCTTAATGCCCCTAATGCTTCCAATGATCAAGTGAATCAACCAAAAATTCTAGCTCAACCGGTTTCCAATCCAAAAAAATGCATGAATTGATACAAACAACCCAAATGTAAATGTGGTAGATGTTAGTGACATTCAACTGCGAAGTCGAAATGTATAAACTACACCAGCCAAGACAATTCCAGAAAGAGAGGAAAAAAGGATAGAAAAAATGTTGGAAGAAGAACAAACTGTCGAACAAGCTCCCTATCGTAAGAGATTGCCTGAAGAGAGAACTATTCCTCAAACCTCTTCCCCTCCCTACATGAATGTAATCGATTCACAACTTCTTAGAGAGTTGAAAAAGATTAACATTGAGATACCTCTATTACAGGAAATTGAGGATATACCAGAGATCAACCAGTTAGTAAAATCCCTTTGCATGAAGACACTAGGAAGGAAAAATAAAATGCCTTCAACAATTCAAGTAGGGACTAAACTTACTAATGTGTTATTGGGAAGAATGCTTCTACATAAATATAATGATCCTAGTAGCCCTGTCATAGCACTGAGTATAAATGGAATTGAAATACCAAATTTCCTGATTGACTTAGGAGCTACCATAAATGTCATTACATTTGATACAGTCAAAAGGCTAGGAATGACAACAATTTAGCCAACAACAACTGTTTTGCAGTTGGTTGATTAATCAACTACAAAACTAGAAGGTATTATTGAAGAAATCATGGTGACAATTGATACATGGGATTACCCAATTGAATTTTTGGTTCTCAAAGCCACTTCTAGATACCCAATCATATTAGGCAGACCATGGTTGGCTACTGCTGCAGCCTTAATAGACTATTGATCAAGAAGCATGATAATCACTAATGGACAAAAACAAAAATAATTGTCACTTTATCCACCTGCACAACCATCACTTCAAACAAAAACTCAACTTTGGGTGGATGAGGATTTAGATTCGGAAGGTGATGGTATTGTGGAATTAGCAATGGTAACCATAAGTGAACATATCCAGGAATGTGAAGAACAAGAGATAACTTCAGAAAGTGAACAAGATAATTGTCAAACAACATTACATGAGCAACATTGTTGTCCCCTGAATACTCTTGTTGAAGAATTAGTAAATTCTAAAACAGACATGAAGGAGATTATAGTAGCAGGAGATAAACCCCTTAATATCAATTCAACCTTATCCCCAACATAAGAGGAAAAATTGAAAGAAATTTTAGAAAAACACACCGTAGCATTTGCTTGGGAATATAATTATATGAGAGTTATCCATCCTTCAATGTGTAGTCATCAAATATACATAGAAGATGTTAGACCAATAAGACAAGGACAGAGGCGAATTAATCCTGTTCTTTGTGACATTTTATAAAAACAAATTGAGAAGCTACTAAACGTGGGATTCATATACCCAATATCTAATAGCCAGTGGGTCTCTCCACTGGTTATAGTTCCAAAGAAAAATGGTAAATGGCGAGTCTTCATAGACTATAGAGAATTGAATAATTCCACAAAAAAGGACCATTTCCCATTGCCATTTATCGACCAAGTACTAGACAATCTAGCAGGTAGCAACTACTTCTCATTTCTTGATGGCTTTAGTGGATATAACCAAATCGAAGTAGCCCTTAAAGATCAAGAAAAAAATACCTTTACCTATCCTTGGGGTACGTATGCATATACAGTATTACCATTTGGACTATGCAATGCACCTGTGACATTTCAAAGAGTAGTAATTGCAATATTTGGAGATTTCACCACTTCATGTGTAGAAATCTATATGGATGACTTTACAGTCCATGCTAAAACATATGATGAAGTATCACAAAACCTAGAAAAAAAATTACAATGCTGCAAAGATCATAGGTTATCACTCAATCATGAGAAAATTTCCATTATGATGACTGAGGGAATTGTTCTGGGACATCACATCTCAAAAGAGGGGATAAAGGTTGATCCCAAGAAAGTTGAGATCATATAGAACATTAAAATCACAAAGAACCAAAATGGAGTAAGAAGTTTTCTTGAACATGTAGGGTATTACAGAAGATTTATAGAAGGATTTAGTAAAATAGCATCACCGCTATTCACCCTGCTCAAAAAAGAAGAATTTATATGGACAAAGGATTGTCAGATATCCTTTGAAACAATTAAGATAGCTCTAACAACTTCACCCATTATCAAAGGCCCAGTTTGGGGAGATCCTTTTCACATACATGCAAATGCAGCTAATTTGACCATTGGTGCTGTTTTAGGAAAAAGAGATGAAAATGATGCCATGCATGTGATTAACTATGTTAGAAAAAAAAAATCCTACTAAAAGAAACTACACAACAACAGAGAAGGGATTTTTAGCTGTGGTATATGCAATAAATAAATTCAGACATTATATTAGAGGCTATAAAATCTATGTACATACAGACCATGCTGCAATCAGATATCTAATTAATAAGGCAGTGGTAGGTGGATGCATTATTAGATGGTTACTTTTATTGCAAGAATTTGATGTAACTATTGTTGATAAGCCTAGAAAGGACAATGTTGTTGTTTACTTTCTTTCCAGAATTATTTTATAGGATAATCAAGAACCAGTGGATGATGCATTTCCATATGAACACTTATTTGCTATATTAGTTCATCCACCATGGTTTGTTGATTTGGAAAATTACCTTGTTACAGGAAAATTTCTGAGTCAATTTAGTAGTAAGCAAAAAAAGAGGTTAATCTGTGAAATCTCTAGATTTCAATTGATTAATGGTATTCTATTTAAATTATGTCCTAACCATGTTTTACACAGATGTGTAATAGAATTGGAAGTTTATGATGTAGTGCATGCTTTCCATCACGAACCTAAAGGAGGACACTTTTCAATTGCAAGAACGGTTAACAAAATCTTCGGGGCTGGCTACTTTTGGCCAACAATGAAAAAAGATGCAACATTCTTTGTCAAACACTATGATGAGTGCCAAAGAATGGGGAATCCTACAACAGCCATTGAGATGCTGATGTAGCCAAAAATAGCCCTTGAACCATTTGAAAAGTGGGGCATCAACTTTTTGGGACCAATAGATCCACCTTCTAGGGGTCAGAGATACATCCTTGTTTGTACTGATTATGCAACAAAATGGGATGAGGTGAAGGCACTACCAGCAGCAAAAGAAGATAAAGTTGTAGACTTTTTGTACAAGAAAATTCTCCAATTGTTTGGTACACCCAGAGAAATTTTTTCAGATCAGGGACTACAATTTGTGTCAGCAATGATGGAAACATTTTTATAGAGGTAGGAAATAACTCACAGAAAATATTTTCCTTATCACCCATAGGCGGATGGACAAGTATAGGTCACAAATAGAGAATTAGAGAATATTTTGACAAAAATAGTTTCTTTGAAGAAAATATATTGGGTAGATGGGCTAGATGAAGCAGTCTGGGCCTATAACACCACGTGGAAAACAACGACTAGGTTCTCTCCATATGAACTTTTGTATGGAAATAAACTAGTCATGCTAATTGAATTTGAGTTGAAAACATTGAAGAAAATAGTAGGAGTTGGAACGGACCTGCTAGAACTAGAGAAAAGCAGAATTTTGCAACTTAATAAACTTGATGAAATGAGAATGGAGGCACTTTAGCATACAAAAGTGATTCAAAAGAACAGGAAGGAATGGCACAACAAACATATTGTGTCCAGACAGTTCAGAGAGGGAGATTTGGGTCTATTATTTGACTCCAAATTTGAAGAGTTGAAAAGAAAGTTCCATACCAGATGGTTGGGGCCTTATGAGATACAACAAGTGTTTGAGAATGTAGTTGTCCAGTTAGTTCTGATTGATGGGGAGAAAAGAGTCATGTTAGTTAATGGTCATCGACTGAAAACTTATCATAAGCCAGCAACAAAGGAGGAATTTTTGGATGAAGTGCAACACATAATTGAATATTTTCTCATGGAAGATATCTCTTCCATGAGAGAAGATCTTTGAACCTTTGAAGAAGGAAAAAATAAACAAGGAAAATTGAAAACCAGCAATTGGCAGTTTACCTTGACAAAAATGGAAGTAAATTGAAAACCAGCAAATGGCGGTTTACTTTCAAGAGAGAAAAAGAAAAAAAAAAAAAAAATTATGACTGAAAACCAGAAATGGCAGTCTATTTATGTTAAATTCTGCAAGCTCCTGAAGGCTCTTGAAGAACCCCTCAAAAGCTCCTGAAGATCTTGAAGACTGAAGACTCTGAAGACTCTGTCTTTGCTAGAAAGCTCCTGAAGACTCCTAAAATTCCAACCTCTTGAGAGCTCTTGAAGACTCCTAAAAAACTCAAAGGCTCGAAATAAATTAAGGTGTGCATTTAATGTGAATATTATTTTCAAAATCATTTTCTAAAGTAGTTAAACTAATTTAAAATAGGTAAATATTTATGAATCTAGAGGGTATGTGTAGGATCATGATGGGCCAAAAAGTGGCGATATGATAGGTATGTGTAGAGTATGTGGTTGATGACTTTTTTTTAACCCAAAATTGATGAAACAAAAAAGGTTTTTAAAGGATATTATCAACTTTCCACCAATATAAATTATGCTTTACTTTGAATTGAATAAATAATTATTATTCATTTTCTATTTGAATTACGATTAAAGCCCTCATTGATAGGCTGAATGAAAAAAATCTATAACTTTCAAACAATATCATATTTTTGAATCCAAAACATGTGTCACATTCTATGCTTCATATACTATAGGATAAAAAAAAAAATTGAATTTCATGAATTTTTGACCAAGTTAAGGTGGTTAGACATATGAGTTTCTATATTTTTTAAAATTTGTAATAAAAAATTCATAATTAATTATTTACTTGGAAAAAAATTGCAAAAAAATATGCATCACATTGGGGCATGAGTTTGATACTTATATCTAAAATATTATAAAAAAATATTATTATTTTATTGTGGTTAGGATGGTCAGACAGACACCTACTTCTTATTTTTCCCTAAAATTTATGTACTACTGCATTGAAATTTTAAATTTTCACCAAATAGATTTTTTATTTTTTTTAAACCCTAGTAGTTTAAAAACTACATTCAATTTTCTATAGATTATATTCTTATATATTTTTGAAATAATATAGATAAATTATTCAAATTTTTATGTCAAGTTGCCTAATTCTGATTTTTCTGAAGTTTTTGCCACTTAAGGGCCTATTTTTTCCATGATGATCCTGCACATACCCTAGACATCTCCACCACAATGTTAATTAAATGATAATAATAAGTCCACTTTTAATCATTTCAAAAAGCGGTGGATTGTCAAAATAAGGAAACATGTGACATGGATGATGTCATTCAAGGACAACGAATCTCTTCATGATTCGGTTGTCTTTTCAAAAATCCTCCCAAGTACATGATGACATGTGTAATGAATGTTGCCAACCTTGCGAATTGAATTGCAATTTTCAAGTTGTGGCATGTGAATCGTCCAGAGTAGTAAGGAATTAAATGCAGGCTATTAATGGCATGTTATGTCATTTTCAAAATTGGCTACTCCCAAATAAAGAAACAAATTATCCCACACCTTTTTGGTAAGTAATTCATACTGCTAGTTGAAGTTTGCCATTTTTGAAAGAGAGATGGGGAATAATAGAAATTCTAAACTAGAGAACTTCAATCTTGATTCAGAGACCAGAAGATTGTTTGAAGAAGTTGGGTGGCTAAATTTTGTGATGCAGTATGAAGGCTTCCAACCATAAATGGTTAGAGAATTTGTGACAAATTTCAACATAAAATGTCACCAAGGTAAGGGGAGAAATAATAGAAGTCACACCAGAAATTATAATTGAAATTTTTGGAATTTTGAATGAAGAAAAATCAGTTAACAAAGGCTGAGTTAAGTTTGAGCAATTGGTGGCTGCATTTCACCAAGAGACAGAAAGAAAGGTAGAGATACAAATTCACAAAGGAGACCATTGTGGCATAGCTCCTAATAGTTTGGACAATCCATGGAGGACTACTATGACTTGGCTTATGAAGTTCTTCACCTGCGATGGACAGTATGGTACAATACTGGGTACAGGAATGCAACTTTTAATACATTTAAGGTATGGTTAGACAAAATCTTCAGTTAGGATAAATTTTCCTGCATTCCTATTTCAACAAGTTTCTTCCATGATTTTAAGAGTAAAATATAGAGGGGAATCTTCTATGAAATACTAGGGGTTGATACATTTGATAATTAAATACCATTTCTTAAAGAAAGAAACTGGGAAGCAGGGAAGGTTAGAATTTTTGTCCGTGCCTATAGGAAAGCAAAAATGGAGACCCACAAGGATACCCTCAGCCAAAAATAAAAAAATGGAGGAAGGAGAATCTTCCAAGAAAAGGGAAAAAAAAAATTTCCATAGATATCTAGGGTAACCCTCACTAGGTAAAAAAGGAGACAAGAAGTCCAAGAGGAAAACCCTAGACCTACTGAAACTGTAGTGTCTACTCCTGAAGAGGCACCTATAAGTCAAACCCCTATTTTCGAAAGCCTTGTTAAATCCCCTGAACATGAAGACACATGTACCTCTGTACAATCTCCTGAAAGACCTCAAAGTCCCCCTTAAAACCCAATGTCGAATCCTGAAGATAACCTTGTTTTTGAAGTCTACGACTTTACTGAAGAGTTCAATGCACAATTTGAAGAGCAAGAGGCCTCTAAAGAATTTGAACAAGAAGAGACTATGAAATCCCCTATACCTTCCCCACAACATGAGAAGAGGAAAGGGAAAGAGCCTTTAATTGAAGAAGAGGGACCCCAAGAAGAATTAGAAATTGAGGAATTGCTAAGAACAATGAAAATGTGCCACTTAGAGGATGAATTAGAACATGAAAGAAGAAATGTTCAATTCTTTGAAGAAAAATTAAGAAGAAAAGAAGAAGAATTGCAACAATTAGTCTGCAAGAATCAAGAAATAGAAAGGCAAGTTGAGTGGAATGAGGCAAGGATTAGAGAATAGTTAAGTAAAACAGAGGATGCCCTGCAACAAGCTAGTGTGCAAGCATTAGTAAGTGCTAAAGAAATTTCAAAACTAAAGGGGGAGTCGCAATGGAAAGAAGAGGAATTAAAACAACAATCCATATAGTTCTATGCACAAGAAGCCTCTACTTCCTCCACTCCTCCACATAGGCTTGAATTACCCTCCATAATTCCTCATATTCCTTCCGCTCCTCCTATGTAACCAACTCCAGTTCAGCCTCGATACCATTCTTTGGAATTCTTCAAATATAAGGAGGAAAAATAAGTATTACAAGAGCAGATACATAATTTAGAAAAAGAAAAGAATGAGATTGAGAGAAGACTTGAATGGGTGGTAGAAATTAGTTTTGCCATGCTTTCCATGAGAAGACCAGTTATAACATATTCTTTGTTTCTTAGAGAATTTTTTTTAGAATGGAAAATAAATCAGTTAATTTTGGGAAGGAGTATGTATTACAATGAAGATCATGATTTCCTTAAAGATTACTTTAACAGTCACCCTAACATTCAGAATCTAATGTGTGAATTCTACGAACATGGGTTTTTAATGGGGGATAATGATGACACAATGTTGAATATATATGCTGGTGAGCTTTAGATTAGGTCATTTGTTTCTTTAATGCAAAACCAGGTGGATTGGTCAAATAGAATGAATAAGTACAAAGAAGCTCAAAGAAAATATGGATTGCCAATGAGACCTGAAAAGCCAGATGCTGAATTATATATCAAGGCTATAAAATCAATTGTCATGTTAAATGATGTTAATCCCCTGTATGTCTCAAATTTATTTGATAGCATTGCATCGTTCCAGAATGTGGAAGTGACACTCTCACCATTAGCACTATAGTCCTATGAAGAAAGGTACCAGCTTATTCCAGAATCATTCAGGAGAAGGGAGCCAATTAGTCCGAATAATATCATTTGGAGTTTAGTCAGGGTTAGGAATGTCATCACTCTATTCCAACAACATAAATAATTCTGGATAGGCATGCGATTCATAATGCCAATTATTATAATTCCAGCAACAAAGGTAAAGCAAATAGAAAATGTACTAGCTCTCTAGTAATGAGTATGTGGTTTGAGAACTTAAGAGGAAACTATGGCTATGCAATTAATATTAGATTACTGGAATAGTACAGAGAGGGTGTTTTTGACTATTGCATCTGGATGGATGCACTAAATAGAGAAAGAGAGAACACCATAATTTTGGATGATGAACCATGAGGGCATGGTCCAAAGCAAGTTTGGAAGAAAATGATGGGAGATTAAAATACTTTCATTTTAGGATTTTTATGTTTAAACATTTTTTTTTTATTATTAATTGACATAACTGGTGGTAGACAATAGATTAACATATTTGCTTATTTTACTCTATGTTTAACTAAATTAGCAGATATTTTGGAAGTAATAGCTTATGTTAAATGCATTGCTTTATAATGACTTTGGATGAGATTATTATGCTACATTAATCTTTATTGCCATGATTATTGTCCTTTTCATAAGGGTTTTTAATAGGGTATCTTAAAGATTGATGAGACGGTTAAACTCTCTATCTAATCATGAGGAATGACTATGCCATAGATAGGCCCTGCTGGATGATGAGTCACTCAAAGTCTGAAATTGACTTCTTCATAGTCAGTTGACAAAATTTTACTATAGGATTTGAGAAATACAAATCCACATAACCCAAAGAACACCTGCATGCAAGAAACTTGTCATAGAGAAAGAGAGAACAAAACAAGGGTTTTGCCTTTGACAATGTGCAAAATGTATTATCAGAGAAAAATGAATCAAGAGAGTTTTAGAATACAAGAGATCAATCCTTATAAAGGAGATCAAAAATGAAAGGAGAAACCTAACCCTAAGGTGAGTGCATTTAATAATTAATATTAATTATTAAATGACTAATATATGTGCATAAAGTGAAGTCTTAATAGGAGAGTAAAGTTAATTAATTACTTTACTCTAACACCCCCCTTAAGATGAGATACAATGCAGCTACAAACAATGTAGAAGAAAGAAAAGGAACTACAATGCAAATGTGGGTCCTGACAACATGGCCTGATTAGGTACCCAAATACAACAAAATCTCTATAAAGTAGAGTAAAGGAGAAAACCCAGTGGGAAAAAAATCCTCTCAAAAAAGAGATGAACAAGAGTGAAAGAAGAAAAGAGATAGAAGGAGGACTCAACATGACCCCCCAAGAACTACTTCTATCACGCAAGTACAAAATATGTTCCCCCATAAGAGAGAGAAGAGGCTCCAAAACCCCCCTAGAATGAGAGAACCCTTGTGCCAATGATCAAAACAATGTGTCTCCTTGGAGGAAGAAACAAAGCCAACGGTCGAGGAAGAGGAAATCCCTGGATGTGAGGTGAAAATGGAAGTCCTAGATGATGCTCACTAAAGAATGGAACTACAATATGAGTGTCTGAATAACAGGGTGGTGAATCAAAAAACTCAAGATGATCCTGAAATGGAATCTTCAATGAATATGGGATAACAAGTGTGTTGAAACTGTCATCTGTGAGGAAAGGAATATCCTTTGATATGGCCTCAACAACTGCACTTGATGGCTCTATGACAGGAGAAACAATGTCAGTCATAGCTGAAGAGGAATCCTACTGAACAGATGTGATCTCTATAGGAGGTAGAGGTGTAGAAGTCTCAACACTAGTCTCATGAATAGATGGAAGAACACATAAG
>VDFB02108316.1:0-27539 GCA_007258455.2 Sequoia sempervirens
AAAAGAAGAGCCGACATTGAAAGAAAATTGAGAATGTATTGAGAATGTATTAATAGATCACGTGGTCTCCACGTTAGTAAAATTCATTCATTCACCATAGAATGAGATAAATCTCCAAGATTTTAAGATTCACTAATTATAATAGTTATCAGAAAACACAACCACTTATACTAGGTGTAAATAGAAAAGATGGATGTAAAATAATATTAAAGTTTTGTTATATTTTACATTTATAAATCTATATTCTTTATTCTTAATAAAATTATAATTTGATATATTATAAAATATATATATTTTATTTGTCACAGTCATACTTATTTTTGTCCTTTTTATATTCTTCTTAATTTAATTCAGTTATTTATAGACATAATCTTTAAATTTTTGTTTTGTAAGATAATGAATCTTTTATATTATTATAAAAAAGTGCAAATATTTTACTCCTATATACCTATCTTAGATAAATCTATGGAAAAGATGTGGAGAGACACCCTTCTTCTAGAAATATCTATTTTATAATAACAAACTAAAAAACTATAAATAATTAAAAATAATAATAAAACTAAAAAATTATAAATAATAAAATTTAAAATAATTATTTTAATATGTTTTTAATATCCATATAAAATCAAGTATTATTATTTATAAATATAAAACTCAAAAAATAATAAAAAAAAAAAAAACTTATCATGCTCTTAATATTTTTTAGTAGCTAACCCCCTATCCCCATAGCTGCTTAAAGGTGTTTCTCAAAATTAAAAAAATAATATTATGGAAAGGATAAGAGTGGCTATTGTTTAGGAATTGAAAATAAGCTATGAAAAAAGGAGGCTCGAAATAAGTCACATATTGTCAAAATGTCCTTACATCCACAGAATTTCTTTTCCCTTTTTTTTAGTATTTTATTTATTTTATTTTTCAATTTTAAGTGCACAAATTATTATCATCATATCATATCAAACTTCATGATTCATCTAGATGACAAGATTCATGAGTTATTTGAGGAGGCCAGACTTCCACATTTCACAAAACGATAAGCTTTTTGATCAAGATTCATAAAGATGAGCCCACATTGAAAGAAAATTGAAAATGTGTTAATAGACCACGTGGTCTCCACGTTAGTAAAATTCCCACTTTCTGATCAAGATTCATAAAAGAAGAGCCCACATTGAAAGAAAATTGAAAATGTGTTAATAAACCACGTGGTCTCCGTTAGTAAAATTCCTTCATTCATCATAGAATGAGATAAATCTTGAGAAGATTTTTAGATTGCTCATGTAGTTATTTATAGACAACTTGTCACGGCAGATTAGTAAGAGTTTCCTTCATTCATCATAGAATAGAGATAAGTCTAGGAATTTTGCAGATTTATCCATTATAATAGTTATTTATAGACAACGCTCTGGCAAATTCATTGTTAGCAATTCCTTGAAGGAAATTCACGACTATGGTTGCCATGGAAGGTTCCTGTGAGGAAAATTCAACATACATCAATTCACCCAAGTTTTTTGAAATATATATTAAAAAATATTGGTAAATTATTTGCTTGATGAATTAACGATGATGGATTATTAAGCGGTGGTTGGTGGTTAAGGCAGTAGTGATTTGGCCCGGGGAACCACTATTGAGTTGTCGAAAATAAAGTTTAGTTGTCGTTTGTTTAATGGTAAAAGCTTCCAAAATTTCACTTTATATTTTTTTTTTTGCAATTTTTTGAAGTTGTTTGAAGTATTTAGAAAGTTTTATAAATAGAATATTTTCTATATAGATTCATAAATCTTTTTTTAGATTTATAATGAGAGCATGTCTCTACCTACCAAAAAATTTAGAAAGAAAAAAAAAAAAGTAAATCAAAAAGTAAACTTGAGTTTTTGAAGATTTATAATAGAAATAGACTCTTTTAATATCTAATGAAGAGTAGGATAAGTTTTTTTTAGTTTTATATTTAGATATAATAATACCCAATTTTATATAAAAATAGAAAATCATGATAAAAAAATATATATTTTTGTTTTAATTATTTATGTATTTATTCCTCTTTCATATTTCTAACACTTTTCTTTGCATTGTAGTTTTGTAGTGTGAGCACCTTGATATAATGCCTATTTTGAATGTGGAGCACCACTAATCATAAGAAAATTTGACTAACTTACAGCACCATGAAATATAAATAATGATTCATTGTCTCTTTTTATGTTGATAATTTCATGCATCAATATTTTTGGTTCATAATACCTTCTACTAAAAATTTCTCATAAATCCTAAGATTTTATTAATATTTGCATTCTTATGCTTGAATATGTAAAATTATTCCCGTAAAAAATAAGAATCAATAATTTAGAAGTGTTAGTTATATTTGCAAATACCAACTATCATCAACCGAATTTGTTATGCACTATTTGTTTTTATATATATGTTGCTACTATTTAAAAAATAGTAGAGAATACAAATTTTACTCTATTGGGTCCTGAAATTGCTACTCATGCTTTAAAGGGATCAATCCACTTGAAGGCCAAGGATATATCATTTTTGAAGGTGGATGGACCAACTCATAAACAAAGAGTGAGTCATGACATGTCAATTTTTAAAAGTGGATAATCTCTCCTTCACTTTAGGTTTAGCTAGATACCAAAGGGTGATCCTAGAGGCAATCTTTAACAAGATAAATTCACAACTGAAATTAAACAAACTAAAACAACTATAGTAACATCTAATGTAAGCCTAGTCCCAAAAGTTACCACTAGACTAAGGACTAACCTACTATACATAAAACCTCTACTGAATTGATAAAGGCATGTGAGACATGATTCTCTAAGGATAAAAACTTATAAAGATCATTGGAGATGTTTACCAAGGAATATAGTGAATCATGAAATACACATGAACTAGTTCCTACTCCTATAGTAGTGTTTAAATATATTGTTCACTTTAAGTGCATGGATGGTCAAACACTTCTAAGATTGGTGTCTTATATTGGGTTATAGAGTTACAGTTACTAGAAGACATAACACAAAAATGATAAAAAAAATATGATATCAACAATTAAACATGCTTAATAATCCCTCTCCAAGCTCTAGAAATTTAAACAATATATTAAAAAGATCATTACAAATAATGATTTAAAATGTTGTGATATTCATCTAATCTCTATTTCATTCATACCAGCAAATGTGGCAAGAGAAAACCTTAAGTCGAGAAGAACTTGCTACACTTTCTCAAAAAAATTCTAAAGATTTATAAATAGCCAAGGAGACATTCAATTAAAAATATCTACTACAAATTAACTATCTCTCTATGATTTATGAAAGGAGTTGCTCTAATGGCAATTAGATATAAAATATTTAGAACCCTAGAAATTATTTGACATTACAGTCATGTGGAAATGAGGAAATGACTAACCCCTATTATGTTAAATGAACTAATATAGAGTGTTCAATTTGGTCACTCCATGCAAGAATTTGATTAATAATTGTATCTCATTAATGTTGCATGTAGATCAAGTTGAAATCTCATGTAATTCACCAAAATATGGGCTTGGGGATGGTGTAGGATTACCTATATCTAAAATTTCAACCACCACATTCATGGCAACATGGTATTCTTCATGATCCACCATTTATTTTGGGCTTGGATTCACACCCTTGTGATAAATACTAGAATATTTTCTAGGTACAAAATACCAATTTAATAATTGTAGGAGCCTAGCTGGACATTAATGGATCTTCTAGGAACTACAGAAGAGTGGGTGAAGTGAATAGGAAGAAATGTGGGGATTCAAAGTGGATCAAGATGGGAGTATAGCACATGCAATGTTTTGAGTCAAGGCGAGAGTTTAGAACTAGGTGGGAGAATGAAAGTTCTAAAGCACAAGGAAACTCCACAAAAGGTGTGAAAAGAGTAATAGAAGCAACATGGAGAAATTACAAAAAAATGACGTGAGAATGGACATCAGGATGTGGTGTCCAAATGGAAAGAAGGATATTTGAAAGTCAATTTGAAGTTTTCATGAAAAGAAACAAGCAACAAAAGGCTTTAAAGACCTTTATAGTAATTTAATGTGGAAGTGGATGGGGGAAAATGGACATTTAGGGGGGGGCCCAAATATCTAGATGTGTAGACACTGAAAAATGTCCTAATCAATGTCATACACTTAAATTAGGTTTATTAACAACATTTCCTCTTTATCAATCATCTTTTTGCTTAGTTGACTTAATTAGCATAGCTAATTAATTAATTACATCATTTTCATCCATTTAGCATAATTAATTGATTGGTTTAATTCATCTCTTTTCGCACTAATAATTCATCTAATTAAATTAAATAAATCAAAATATTTAATTTAATCTCCTAAGTCATCTTATTTAATTAAATAACCCTAAGTTATTTAATTAAATATCATTTCATCACCCCTCCCCTATTTATTAAATCATCCAATTTAATAAATATCTTTTAAGTCTTCTAAATTCCCTAATTGCATAAATTAAACCTTGTTTAATTAGCAATTAAACTAATTTTCTTTTAATCAAAGGAAATATTCCCATGAAATATTCTTTATCCTTTTTTGCATACTTAAAACTTTGTAAAATACCTATTTTTCCTCACCCTAAAGGAATATTCCCTCTCCTCCAATCAACTCACTTGGCTTCTTCAACAAGCTAAACCCTTTAACCTCTTTGGCAAGTTACCTTTGACTTGTGTGAGTAGGTCAAAAGTGTGTTTGTTTGAGGCAAGTGTGAGCCTTTGATTAACTTTCATCTTGCATTCTCATCCATTGATGAGAATCCATGATCCATGCATCTTATCCCCTTCATCTTGAACCGTTGATTAAGCTTTTTGATCTCAAGCATTCATTCCTCATTTGCTCTCCTATAAATAGATCACTATTTGGAGACAAATGGATCCATCTTTTATTGCAAACTTATGTTGTTGAATTTACTCACATACACACTCATCTTTTTACTCACTATTTAGCTTGTTTTAGTTCATTTTAGTTGCATAATAGCTTAGAGCATCCATTAATGGTTTCCATGCATCCATCTTAGTTTGTAAATAAATTAGGGTTTTCATTTTTTAGCATAATTTTAGTTTAGATTAGCTTAGCAATTGCATAATTAGATCATTCACAACATAAAATCATGGTAACTTAGCTTGCATCATGTTCATTTCAGCATAATTTAGGTTTTCACACATCAAACACCATGGTTTCATCGATTCTCTTTTATAGAATCGACTGAAACAAGCTCACTAATCACAGGATTGGGAAAGGGTTGTCTTTCCACATCAACACGACACCAATTCCATAACAAGATAAATTTTGAATGGATTAGAATAGATGTTTTGAAAGCTGTCATAATTTTAGTATGTTAGGTTTTGATGAAATGTTTAGTTTTAATTTTTTTTTTATCGATCTTGTTGAGATTTGAGTATTGGTGGCTCCGTTATGCTTCAATTCTTCATAGATCAAGCGTAATTCAACCCATACAAGTATCCTCACATCGACAAGATGCATAAAGGAATATCACAAAAATGGATGTAAGGAAATCTATCAAATGTGTACAAGGGATCAAGAGGATGGAAAATATCCATATTCCTATTAGGATCCCACAAAGAGGAAATGAAGGAAATAAAAAAGGGAAGGGGTCCAATAAAACTTTGTGGGAAATCTATAAGGGTAAGGAGGAGAGTATTGGAGGTGGAAAAATGTTTGATTCCACATCAACTTCTTGCAAAAGGGATGGAAAGATGGGAAGTGGAAGAAGTAGAGGAAGTGATAGTCCTTGCAAAACTTTTAGGTAGAACTACATAGTGGATCCAGATATTAAAATGCCTAGACATCCACTTAAATTCTACAACATAGAAAAAAACCAAAAAAAAACCAAAAAACAACCCAAATTTAGAACTTTCTTAGATCTTGGCAACTTCTAACGTATGATAAGAACATGGGGGATGACCAAGAATAACACTTAGGAAAATTTGACAAAAGGGGGCCCACTTGAAGATCTCTTAAATTGGTTATCTATGATGGACAAAATGAGGCCTAAATGAATAAAGGAGTTGGGACTCAAGTAAATTTTGGAAATACTAGATTAAGTCTCAACATTGGCTTTTGTCAGGATGTGTCTCTTGTAGGCACAATAAGAATTCATAGCTCTAGGAGTAGACCAAAAAATAGAACATAAAGAGGGGACCAAGAACAAAATACTTCATCTTGACCAAAAAGTGACAATATTGCATAAATATACAACACACAACAACATAAGATATAATACATAGTAGGACATCATTACTTACATGAAGTAATTCTTAATTTATTAACCATGAATTGGAAGCTCCATTAATTCTCATGATAAATCCTTGAGATGGTAGCATTGTGACCATACTCCTTTTGCCTAATCCATAAAGGATCATGTTGAAGTGAACAACCAAGATCTTCAATTTGCAACACCAAATAACCTCCAATGTACAAAAGAGAGAAGTAACAATAGAAGATGTTATTCCACCAAACAAGAATTACAATATGATTAAGATTCACAATATGTGAAAAAATATAAATATACATAAGATACCTTGTTTATAAAGGCAACATGAGAGATGGGATTAGAAAATATCATGAAAAGTGTCTTAATCCTATCACATGAGACAACTAACTCATAAATAACTAGTATAAGATAAGATCTAGATATGAGAACTAAGACTTCTAGAAAGAATCTTAAGACCTAAGTAAACTTAACATTTGAATAAGTCCCCTTCTATGAATTAGCTAAGTACAAGACTTTATTCACACCAACACCCCTCTCTTAAGTGCAACTTAGGGAGGAACAAACCACTGCAAGATGCAAATCCTAACAACGATGCTTAATGAGGTACCCATGTACAAAATAATCTCTTACAAATAGAGAAAAGGAGAAACCCCCTATGAAAGAAAAATTCCTCTCCAAAAGAGAGAAAACTTGCAAAGAAAAAAGAAGGGGGACTCAATAATACCCCTTAGGACAACTTCATTCACCCCAAGCATTGATCACAACTGAAGGTAATAAGGTGATGCCAAAGCTTTGGCGAAGATGTCTGCAACCTATTGTTCTATAGGCACGTACTCCAAGTTGAGAACACCATCTTGGATGAGTTGCCTAATGAAGTGCATTTGGATCTCAATATGCTTAGTATGTTGATGTTGCACTAGGTTGCATGAGGTATGAATGACACTTTTATTTTCACACCAAAGAGTAGTAGGGTGGTCAGTCATCAATTGATGAAGCCACAAAACTTCCTGACTAGCCAAAACTACACCTCAATACTCAACATCTATCTATCAATGATAATGGAATAGTTGTTTGCTTCTTGCATGACCATGTAATCGAACCAAAACCAAGGTATTAGACAAAGCCAAAAGTAGACTTCTGATCATTGACATCATCGGCCCAATATGAGTTAGTTAAGCCTATAATTTGAGAAGATCCTGATATGTAATGAATACCAAAATGTGTAGTGCCTTGAATTTACCTCAAGGTATATTTGGTTTCCTTCTAATAACTCTCGTGAGGCTCTTGATACAAGTGAGAGATAAGGCCAACTACAAAGAAAATATTTTAGGATGACTATGTGTCAAGTACAAAAATCTACCTTGACCAACTATTGATACAAGGTAGGATCAATTGGAGTATTGCAACTGATAGATAGTACAACACCTAACTAAAAAGGTGTGGTGTAGGCTTGCAATCAACCATACCAAATCTCTGAAGCAAATCTAGAGCATACTTCTATTGAAAAATGAAGATCCCCTCATAAGTTTAATGGACTTGAAGACTAAGGTTGATCATATCAAAATACTCCATCAATGCTTGTTGAGTACTCTAAAACATGGAATTAGAAATCCCTATGAGAATCATATCATTCACATAGATGACAAGAATGAGAAGATCATCAATCCACTTTCCTTTAATCCATTAATTTTGTCTTTTTCAATTTGGGTTTGTTTTTACCTTGCAGACATGAATTAAATCTCCTTCAACAACCTTGAAAAGGCCCCTTCTTTCTACACTTTGTTTGGCTCCAAATTCAGATGAAATGTGAAGGAATTTGGTGTAATTTCACATTACACAGAGAAATGTTTTTTTTAAAAATTATTTTTTGTAACTCCCACAGATAATTAAATGATTTGGGAATAAAATAATTTCCATGATGGTGTTTGGGAGTGAAATTGTTGGATGATGAATTGGATGGTAAATTTTGGAAAAAGTTTGAATTTACTTGGAAAAAACATTAAAGAGGCCATTTGCATGAATTACCAGGCCATAATGGAGGAGGTAGAGGTTTGACTGACATTTTGGGGAAGAAGGAGATTGTCTAGGTCATGGCTGTGAGACCCAGTTACAGTAAATCGAGCATAACTTTCTCATACTGTAATGAAATCAAGATTTTCAAAATGTTCTGGAAAGATGAGAACGAGGCGCACAAAACCCATGTTGAAGTTTTAAAATATTTGTGATATCAAGGAGAAGTGAAGGACAAAAAGTGACGGGTTTGTGGTGGAATTTTGCATATTTGTTCTTAATCTTGCATGTAGATGATTTTTATAGCAGATGGAGATTATGTGGAGGCTTAAATGTATGTCTTTTCATGATTTTTGCTGGAAATGAATAAATTTACAATAGAATTAAAATATTCATTCATGGATTTAAGTTAATGAAGATTTTGGGTTTCTTGCCTATAGCTTGCAAGTAGCTTTGAAGATGAGTTGCATAAATATTGTTGTTGTCTACAAGAGTTTTTAAATGTTATTTAAATGGATTTCTCTATGGTTTTAATTAAATGAATGTGAAAAAAATTAGAGTTTGAGAATTTGGATTGAATAGGTTGCAAGATTGGGTCTCCTGATAAGGTTCCTGGTCTTGACTGCATCACCACAGACTTAACGATCCCCCACACATCTTCCTAACTAGAAGTGGCCCTACCCTTAGATGAAGAGTTTGCAATGGAAACCTCAAGTAATTCCATTTGAGTCTCTAGTGTTGTGTCCTACATAACATGTATGTAATATACAACCATGGATACCCTCCAACTATCAATGACACTATTGACAAGTTATGCAAAGTTGGAGCACAGTGAACCAACAAAGTGTAAGCAACAACTTTTACACCTACTTTGGCTAAATTTTTGATATATATAATCAATCCACTTTCTAAGAAGTAGTGTCATAAGTTCACCCACCTCAAACTCAACTTGGAAACCCTACTAACCTGTGATGAACTCTTCTCTTGGTTTTCCCCCAAGGTTAACTATCAAAAACAAGATCTCTTTCAAAAGTAATAACACACCAATATCTAATTAATTGACCAAATAGGTTTGACTCAAATCTCTTGAATACCCTATTACATAATTTTAACAATCTAACAGTACTAACATTATGTTGATATGTGTAATAATCTAGTATTAAACTTGAATTGAAGATTACTTCATTTTAAAGTTTCAAATTCCATCATTTATTCTTATGGATATGTTCCTTAAGAACTCCATACAAAATACAGTTAATCTTGATGTGGACATTATTAGTCAATTGTCTTCTTCATAATTAATATAGTTCAAACTCTTCATAATCATACCTAGTATGGCTCTATCCTTCTAGGGTGCCATAACCAATATGGTTATTCATGACATTGAATATCATTTATTTTGATTCAATATAAATATTATATTCATAGTAATTCCCAATATTAAGTCAACATATTAAGTTATTTAATTTCTGATAACTCAACTAAGAACCATTCGACTAATCTCCAGATTCCTCGTGGTTCCTTCCAAGTTTATCCTTTTCATAATTTATGTAAGGTACCTACGTTTATATGTACACAATCATTCATATATCTTTTCCCTCAATATGACACATATATTCACATGTTTAAATGTATGATAAGTTTATATCCAATATGGAGAACATTTTCTACTCGAGAGGAGTCTATGCTTCTGCACCTTAAAATCCCCTTGCATTATGGCTTTGGTTTTTTCAAGAACGTAAAGTCCTCTCTTTAAGATTAAATTATCGTGAATAGGTAATAATATAGACTCTTGGTCAAAGTATAAGATAATATCATTCAAAATAAAATGAGGACGCATTTACTTCTAACATGTTCAAACCCTCTTGTTGAAAAACAATATAAACTCATTTGAACATTATAAATATAATACTTTATTATTGGGATAATATCTTATTACCCTATTAGCTTCTCTTGCTATGCTACTTTATCAAGTTGGTTTTTTGGGTTAAAAACAACTTTAGAGAGAATTTCCCTTCCAATGGGACTTGCTTTCTCTCAAACATATCCATAAATAATGCTTAAAATCATGTATTGCATTATAATCTATTAATGTTATTCAAGGCAACTTCTTATTATGCTCATATGATTCCCTAATCTAGCTTATCTCTTTGTATTTCCAAATTAGCTCCATGTGTAAATAGTCTAGCTATTTGTACATGCACCCACATACTTTCTAATAGCAATAAATTGCACACAATGAGTGTTGAAGATTAGTGTTGTCATTGATGTCATCAGGGAGATTGCTGGAGATTATTGCACTATGTTGCCTTTAGTGTTGTCGTTGATGTCAACCTATGTCAACCTTTGGTATGGTTGTGATAAGAAGGCATTGCAGATGGGGAGATTGTAAAAGGTGCTTGTGGTGTTGATCAGGTGTTGTTGATGTAGCTGGTTCACTTAGTTTTCAAGTGCTTTTGAGAAAAAATGAATAGAGTGTATAAGGTGGCAGAGTTGCATTATGCATTGTGCTCCACATTTATTCATGGTTGAAGATGTGATTGTACGGTTTGGATGAGATGATAAGAGGTGTTCAAAGGTATTATATCTAGAGTTTTAGGTTTTAGATTGTGCAACAATGGAAGATGTGTTTGACAATGTGTTGCTTGTGAAGAAGTTTGTCTAGGAGAAATGGAATTGCTCTGCATTTCTTTTCATTATGGTTTCTTGTCTTGCAAATTTGGGAACATGCTAATATCGTCTATATCCATCTTTCCCTAGAATTTTTGGTGTTCAGTTGATTTGCAAGGTTGGTTAGTGAGTTGTATGTCTATGGTAGTGTCGTTAGTTGCACAAGATAGTAGTATTCTTAGTTTCAAGTGGTTGTAGCAGTGTTGCTGAATATTTTGATGGTGTTGTAATATTCTAGGATGTTGTGTAGTTTTGCTATGTGGTCTATAGCATGTTTTCAGACCTAGTGAAGAGTGAATTGATTGTTTGGTAGCGTTAATGCAGGTTTGGCCAACTTGGAGTTTTAGCATTACTTGTGAATGTGCTTCATTGTTTATGGAAGCATGGTGTAGCATGTTGCTACAGATTTGGGTCTTGGTTAACCCTTGGTTTGGTATGACTTCACTTCTTTCCCCCATGTAAGTTTTTGGTGCTAACCTATTTGCTAGTTGCATGTTTGAGGTACATACGTTTCATTGAGGCTGACCTAGACAAGGTTGTTTGAGGTCGTGGAGGATATATAAGCAAGGTTAATTATTGGAGATGAGTGTGGTGTGAAGGATGATGCAAATGTGATCAAGTTTTATGATATGAGTGCGAGCTTAAACATCTAAGGCTACTAGAAGTAGTGAGAAAAAGGTGTCTACATTTTAAGTGTACCTAAAGTTGCTAGAGGTAGCGAGCCAAAGGTTGTGGATGATGTAGAGTTATTGTGGTGGATCTTTCTATTGCTCTAAGGTAGTGAACCTCCTTGTAATAGTCTTCTTCTATTCTCTTCTATTTCAGATAGTGAGCCCTTAGCAGTGAGCCATTCTTTTCTTCTGAGCATCCCTTTCGACAATGAGCCTTTTGTAATTAGTGTTGTTATTCAAATATATGTGAGTTAATCCTCACCGTGGTTTTTCCCTGATTAGGGTTTTCCATGTAAATATGGTGTTCTATTATGAATGGTTTTTGATGTATTGATGTTTCACTTGTTTACATTCATGCTAATGCTTAATAAGGGTTTGAAGATTCATGAGGGTTTGAATGTTATAATGTACAACTGATTCACCCCCCTCTTAGTTGTCATGTGTGTCTAACAATGAGAGCATATGAAAATTTAGTCAATATTAAAGATTAGGTTCAAAATTAAAATGAGAAGGAGAAAGAGATATTTTAACCATACCTGGATTATAATAGCTCCAATCGAAGTCTTGCTACTCCTTGTTACACTCTCAATGGCTCAACCTTAAACTATTGCCTCCTCAATTCTCAGCTCTCCTCTCTACTATTGATTTTTTTTTCTTACTTCTCGATGATAAGTATAACTACTCAACTCCACGTAACAACCTTTCCTCACACTTAGAGTAAACTGGAATACAAATTTCCAAAGAACTTTCTCTTAAAACTATAATCTCCTCACAAACTTCACGAATACTCTATGCTTTAACTCTCAAATATACTACTGCTCAGAATAACAAAGTGAATGCACAAAATGAACAACCAAATAGCGAGTTGTTGTTCTCCTTTTATACTGCAAATGGGAGAGAGGTTGATTCCTTAAAGGAAGCTATAATTGATGCCATGTCTCAAATTTTCTACCAGTCGTGGAGTAGACTAAGCTCTTTTATTTGCCACCTTTTATATTTAGACTCATTCTAAACTATTATTAAAACACATTAGGATTGCAAAATCGACACAAAGCAAATTCTAGTTATGAAGATTTAAAAAATGAAACAACTTCATGCTTCCTTTGCCACAGTTTGGTTGGGAACAACACCTCTTATGGATGGTAGTTTAAAACATAGCAAAAAAAGCCCTTATTTTGGCATGTATGAGATCTAATCAAAAGCAACTTCTACCACTCATTTCATCGCCTTAGTTGTGGGTTGCATTATTCCTTTTTTACTCAATCAAACATCTTTATCTTGGTGGGGTAGTTTAACATTTACACAATGCATGATATGTCGTAAAACCTTCACAAATTTCAATAGTGATATAAAAATAGTTATAAACATTTCCTATGCATGGCATGGCTACCCCCAATTCCATTTTCACGTGGCAGCAATGACCATTCACTTTGAGAATAAGGTGGTGCCTAAAGTGATAACCTTTAATGATTTACTTCAACTCTTCATTCTACCTTTAACCTCACCCATGTGTGGTAATTTTGTCATTGAGTAACCTGCTACACTTGTTAACTTTAATAATATATTTATTCGTATATATATTATAATTTATACACTTTTAATTTATATATATAATATATATCTATTAATAAATATATATTTTTCATTCTAATAAATAATAATAATATATATCAATATATGTATGGCATATTTATTTATATGTCTTATTTAATTTCTGACATGACTATTACATATATACGTACATATATATGCCCCCTTATATATATATATACTCCCTATATATATATATGTATTCAAATACATATTTCATACAATGTATGACATTTACAAGAGTTTCATCACTTTAGTTCGATTGTCAAGGTGGATCAAAGACGACCGAAAAATAGCTTTCCCTATTGACCAAAAAGCTATCAACTTAGGTTTAACATTTACTAACACAAACTCATCCTAACTTGACAAGGTTCCTCTAACCTATGCAGGCGAGTGTGTGTGTTTACTCGGATAGATATACCAATGGTTCCCATACCAACCTCCTCTCCTAGGTGATATTCTCCCTCCCCCTCTAGAGGGTTCGAACCTTTCCTACATCCAACTTAGAGCAACATGTTTGTAGTTAACTCATAACATATAAATCACATTCATCATATAATATAAGCATCATTAAAGCATTTAAAAATTAATTTCATCATAATGCATATTCATACATTTCATTCATCCATTGAACATCGTCAAGACATAATCTTGCATTTAAAATCATATTTACTCATAAAGGTAAAATTAATCTAGTAGGTTAGCATTAAGGTGTAACATATTTCTTCTTCTTGTTGTATCCCTTCTTGATGTGGCCTTTTTTTTTTTATCATAGTTCTAACATTTTACCTTGGATTTACTGGGAAATAGATCTCTCATGATACGTAGATCTTCTCTTGTCCTTTTCTTGTCTTTTTACTTCAACTATCTATGAACAACTACTAAAAATCTTGAATTGTCTCATCTCCTCTAAGTAAAGATAATCCACTACCTCATCTAGCATAAAATATAAAGTAGTACTTCTAATGGCCATCACTAGAATGTCCATGAGTTACAAATAACATAACAAGATCATGAAATTTTTATTTTCTTCCATCTTCATACCAACATATTTAATTGCTTTATAATGTTGTTAAATGCATTTAGGAGCTTAATAAGTGATTCCCCATTACCCATCCTCAATATAAATAACATTTTTTTGTAGAAAATATTGCTCACCAGTGATTTAGCTTGGTACTTCCCAAATTTTACCAAAGGTATTTAGTATTGGATTCCCATACAACATTCAAGAACATTAAATCTACCAAAAGTCCAAATTAGGCTTTTGTATTTTTGATCTAACATGTCCCATCCTCATTCAGTCTTGTAATTTTACTTCCAAAGATTACTAACTATATATCTTTTTCTATAAATAGATCCTCCAACTTGAGCTTCAATAGATTTACATTTGTTTCATTAAACCGTTCCATCTCCAACTACGATACAACTTCCCTTTTAACTAAAAATAAATATATTTTCTATACAACACCCACTCAAACCAAGATTAGTGAAAAAAACATTTTTCATACCACCTAGGAAACAAAGTCAATTAGCCTTTGATACCAAATGAAAGGAAAGTGATAGTGGAAAAATTCCATGCATTATTCAATGAGGAGAGAAATGCATACATAATATAAACTAACAATTTTAAAATAAAATATAAATACAAAAATATCTCACAATGATATTATTTATCTTGGAAAAAAACCCAACCTCCAAATCTTGAACTAATATATTTACAATATCAATCTAGTTACAATACATCAACAAACTCAATCCTTCACAAGAGAACAACCAACACAAATTTGGAGAAATTTTAATGGCATAACCACCTATAAAAATTACTTCATATTAAATGTGCCTTTCAGGCACCAATATATAGAAGATACAAGTTAGGAACCCACAAATGGTCAACCATAACCATGGGAGGATATCAGCCCCCAAAATGGCACCTAAATCTCCATGAATAATTTCAACACCAACTCCCATGATGACTCATCTCAACCTTAATTTGAATATTAAGTAAATGGAGAATACCATTTTCAAATTTTGAAACACAAAAAGTCAATTTTTAGGCTATAGACTTTATTTTTGGGGAAAATAAAAATTATAGATTGTTAAGCATCGCTTCCTAGGATTCCTATTGTGTAGATATTTTTGAGCTCTATAATTTTAAAAAAGGGCCCCAATAGCGTCTTGGATAAAAATTAGCGGCCTTAAAAAAAAATTCCTCCTACATTGGAAATGTAAAAATGTCCAAGACATAGAAAATATTTGTAAGAGGAAGTTACAATTGTTGTCCTACTTATGATGCAAGTTACAACACATCATAAGACATATTTGAGTGGATATAATAAAGGAAAAAGGGAACACCTAATTTGGTGAGTGGTTTATGATGCACTTATGATAGGTGGAAAAAATATACTATTTGTTGCAAGTATGAAGGTGTTTTCATTGATGTCAACAAGTTGGTGTTGTCATTGATGTCAACTATGTGTTGAGGAAGAATGTTGCATGATGAAGACGTCGAGGATATTGAGAAAATTGTGTTGTGGTTGGTGTATATATGGAATAGTTTTGTTCGTGCATGCATAGTTGAGATATTAAGGAAGTGTTATGAGTAGATGGAGCTATCTTTATGTTGCAGTGTTTGGAGATGTGTTGGAATAATGCAATATGCGAAGATGGTGTGTTTTCTACTTGGTTTCCAAGTGCTTTTGAGAAAATTTGATAAACAGAGAAAATAGTGTTGTGCAAGTGTTCAAAATGTGCTTTGGGATGAGCTCCATGTTTCTTCTATGTTGATGTTATGACTATGCAAATTTGATATGTTGTTCAAGGTTGTCAATAATTGCTATATCCAAAGTTTGAGTTTTTGGATCGTTGTGCAGAGTGAGATGTGTTCACCAGTGTGTAAACGAGGTTTTCAGTGGTATTTGTTGTGGTATGGGAGAAATGTATTTTCTCTACAGTTTGATTTCAAGTTGTGCAGATCTAGGAGGTTGCTTATAATGCTTATACCTTTTATAATTCAAGGTTTCACTTGATTTGGTGCAGTATAGTGTATGTTTCATGTGTTGGTGTGTGAATGAGGTTAATTGGATATTCTGGGTTGAAGTACTTCTATGATGCAAGTCTGGATGAAGTCTTTATTGGATTTTAGGTGGTTCATGGGTTGTTCTAGATTGTATAAAAGATATTTGTGTGGTCTATGTGTTGTCTTGATCAAATGGGAAGTGTGTACTTAATGTTTTATGGTGTTTAGCACATGTAATGATTGACTTGGTGTTAACACTACATGCAAAGCTTGTGAAAGCGTGTTGAAGTGTGTTAGGGAATATTTGGGTCCTAAATAAGGATTTATATGGGTCACCCTCATTCCTATCCACCATGGGAATGTTTGGGTGCCAACCTAATTTGAAATTGTAAGTGTAAAGGATGTGTTGCTGACCTTGGAGAAAGTTTTCAAGGTTGAGGATGATATAAATAAGAGTGGTGTTGTTGGAAGATCTTGAGATAGATGCAAGATAGATGTGAGTGATGAATGTGATGCAAATTACAAAATTATAGATGCGAATTTGAGTAGAGCAATGTGAACTTCAAATGTTAGACTTTTGGAGGTAGTGAGCTGAAGGTGTCCACAATATTTCAAACAAGGTTGCAAGAGTGTTGGAGAAATTGTGGTGGATTCTCTATTGCATTGAGAAGTTGTTCTCTGTGTAATATTTCTCTTCTATCTTCTTTTTATTTTTGTGGAAGTGAGCCCTAGCTATGAGCCTTATTGGATAGTGTGTCCTATTCGGACAGTGAGCCCTTGTACTAGTTTTGCAATTACTTATATTGTGAGCTAATACTCACCATGGTTTTTCCCTCATTAATTTTTCCACGTAAATCTAGTGTTCTCTTATGTATGGTGTTGTTATTTCAGTTTTTGTTGTCTATATTTCATGATTAATCACTTTAACAGAATAAGGGTTTAATGAATGCTTATGGATCTAATTATTGTTGAGTGTTTTAATGTTTTAATTTGATACAACTGATTCACCCCCCTCATAGTTGTCTTATTTATTCAAAAACTGGTATTAGAGCAAGGTTTCTTGGAGAAGAGCTTAACCGCTTAAGGTAGATCCAAGATGGTGAACAAGCTAGATCCCTAGATTTGATGGCATAGACTATGCATTCTGGAAGACAAAGATGGAAGGATATATGACATCTCATGGATTTGAGATTGAAAAGGAAATAAAGAATCAATATGTTACACGTGTAAATGGTCCAAGCACAAGTGATGAGATTAAGGAACATGAGGTAAATGCTAAGGCAATATTTATCATTGTGAATAGTCTATCAAATTTTGAACTGATAAAAGTTATAAATCTTAAGACCGCTAAAGAAGTTTGGGATAAGATTGAAATCATTTATGAAGGAGATGATAAGGTTAAACAATAAAAGTTGCAGAATCTAAAGGCATAATTTGAGACCCTATGAATGTCTGGAGATGAAACAATTGTAATCTACATGGAGAGGGTTGATGAGTTGGTAAGTGCAATGAGAGGTCTTGGTGCATGAGTCAAAGAACCTAGAGTTGCAAAGAAAGTTCTTAGATCTCTTCCTAATTCTTACAATGAAAAGGTATTTGCTATTGAGGAAGTTGCAACTTTTAATACTTATTCTAGAGATCACTTGCTTGGTACACTAAATTCATTTGAAATGAGAAAACTTGGTTTGAAAAGTGGTACAAAAGTAGAGACTACTTTCAAGGCTGGTAAATCATAAAAGGTTGAAGATTCAGATGGAGAAGATCTTGATGATGTGGAAGCTAACTTTTTAAGAAGCATGAAAAAGGGCACCGGTAAGTACAAAGGTAAACCACCTTTCAAATGTTTTAGTTGTGGAAATATAGGTCATTATGCTTCAAGATGTCCAAATAGAGTTATGAACAATAAAAGTAAGGAGAAAAAAGGAAAGATGATTTAGATAAGTTACTATGTTAGAGAAGATGCTGGTATTTTTGGTGATGAATCTGATTATGGAGATGATGATGAATGCTTGTTCTTAGCCTTAATAGATGAATCTACTTCTGCTAACTCTGAAAGTTGTGTGAAGGAAAGTTTTCCAGAGAAGAAGGATAAGGTTGAAGGTACTTTGGTTTTTGCTTTTCATGATAAATAGGATAAAAACTATTGGGTTGTTGATATTGGTTGCTCTAATCACATGACCAGAGACAAAAGTTAGTTTATTAAACTTGAAAATTATGATGGAGGATTAGCTAAATTTTGAGATGATTCATGAGCTAAGATTTGTGGAATAGGTTCAATCATTTTTTATGGAAAGCACAATACTGAAGATGTTTACTATGTTAAAGGATTAAGGCATAATCTTTTGAGTGTTGTACAAATGTGTAGCAAAGGATATAACCTTGTGTTTAAGGATGAAAGATGTGAGATCATAAAAGCGTCTAGAACTATGATTATTGCTGGTAAAAAAGATAGATGGAAATATCTATCAGTTCAAAGGTGCTAATGGTCATTGCTTTATGTCTTAGATTAATAAAAGTTGGTTATGACGCTAGAGGATGTGTGATATGAACTTTGAAAATTTGGTTAGAATCAGTTCAATTGATGCAGTAAGAGACCTATCGAGAATCACAAAACCTATCAATGTCGTTTATAAAAATTATCAATTTGGAAAGAAAATAAGGACTAGTTTCAAGGGAAAGGAACAATATGCTACTAGACTACTGGAATTAATACATACAAATCTTTGTGGTCCTACAAGGGTGAGAAGTCTTCAAGGTGACATGAATTTCATGTTCTTTATTGATGATTACTCTAGAATGACATGGGTTACTTTTCTTAGAGAGAAATCTGATGCTTTAGATAGATTCAAATAATTTAAAGCTATGGTTGAGAATGCAATGGATTTGAAAAATCAAATTTTTGAGGTCTTAAAGAGGTGGATAATTCACCTCTAATGCGTTTAACATATTTTGTGAAGTTTGTGGAATAAAAAGGCACTTTTTTGTCCCTAGAACTCCTCAACAAAATTGAGTGGTTGAAAGGAAAAATAGGACTATTCAAGAAGCTGGAAGGCTATGATGAAAGAGGCTAACCGACCTAAAGTCTACTGGAGAGAAGCAATTCATATTGTTGTTTACATACTTAATAGAGTTCAAGCAAAATCTAACAGCTCAAAGACTCCCTATGAATTATGGTATGGAAGGACTCCTATTGTCAAGTACTTTAGAGTATTTGGAAGAAAATGTTATATCAAAAGAGATGAAGAAAACTTACGAAAGTTTTATGCAAGGTGTGTTGAAGGCATCTTCCTTGGATATTCTACTAAGAGCAAATCTTACAGATGTTACAACAAAAAGCTAAGAAAGATTGTTGAAAGTGAAAATGTCAAGGTTGATGAAGATTTACAGAATTTAGTTGCTATAGATGGATATGTGTCAGATGAACCTACTTGTGGAGAAGAAGAAGAAGATAAAGATAAAGATAAAGAAGTGAAAAATGAAGAGGTAGAAGCTCTGGAGAATACCCCTAAGAATCCTAAGTATGTGCACATAAATCATTTCAGAAGAATAGATCATTGGAGACAAGAGGAAAGAAGTATTGACAAGAAAAAGAGCCACTAAAGTTGAGGTAAATATGTGTTTTCTTTCTAAATTTGAACATAAAACAGTAAGTGATGCATGCAAAGATTAACATTGGATGAAGGAAATGGAAGAACTTATGCAGATTGAGAAAAATTAGAATTGGGAATTGGTTCCTAGACTGACAAACAAGAACATAATTGGAACTAAGTGGGTATTCATAAAAAAATTGAATGAGAATGGAGAAGTAGTAAGAAATAAAGCAAGGATTGTGTGTAAGAGTTTCTCACAAGTGGAATGAATAGAATTTGAGGAAACATTAGCTTTGGTGGCTAGGATGGAAGCTATCAGGATGTTTTTGGAATTTTCAACATACAAGGACTTTAAAGTTTATTAGATGGATGTGAAGTCTACTTTCCTGAATGGTGAGTTGGAAGAAGAGGTTTACATGAAGCAACTAGAAGGATTTCAGCTATCAGATGAACCATATATGGTTTGCAAATTGAAAAAGGCATTATATGTATTGAAGCAAGCTCCTAGAGCTTGGTATGCAAGATTAGACAAATACTTGATACAACACATATATAGTAAAGGCATTGCAGAGAGTAATCTTTACTTCAAATTTGAGGAAGACAAAATATTGATAGTGGTTATGTATGTGAATGACATTATCTTTGGAGGAAATGAAGCTATGTGTAAGAAATTTGTAGAGGAGATGCAAAAACAGTTTGAAATGTCAATGTTTGGGGAGATGAATTTCTTCCTTAGGTTACAAATCAATCAAACAAATAAAGGTATATTCATTTCATAGTCAAAGTATGCCAAAGAGATGTTGAAGAAGTTTGGAATGGATGACTCCAAATCAGTATGCACCCCTATGGTGAATGGATGCAAATTTAGCAATGATGATGAATCACCTAAGGCTGATCAGAGCAACTATAGATCTATGACTGTTGGATTTCTATATCTAACTGCTACTAGTCTGGATATCATGCATGTTGTTTGTCTTGTGGCTATATTTTAAGAAGATCCTAAAGATCCTAAAGAGACACATGTTGCAACAGTGAAGAGGATATTCAGATATTTAAAAGACATTTTGGATTATGGCTTATGGTATCCTAAGAATACCGATTTCACTTTAAGTGCATACACAGATGCATATTGGGTTGGTTGTGTTGATGAGAGAAAAATTACAAGTGGTGGTGCATTCTTTCTTGGATGTAGATTAGTGTCATGGCTGATTAAGAAGCAAGATTCAATTTCTTTATCCACTACAGAGGTTGAGTATATTGCAGAAAAATCTTGCTACACACAAGTATTATGGATGAGACAAACTTTAAAGGATATCAGAGTAATGTATGATGAGCCTATTTCTATCTTTTGTGAAAATACAAGTGCAATTAACATTTCAAAGAATCCAGTGATGCATTCATTTACAAAGCATATATCAACTAGGTATCACGTTCTAAGAGAGAAGGTTATGGAGAATGAGCTGAAACTTGAATATGTACCTACAAAGGATCAAATTGTTGACATATTCACTAAGGCCCTTCCTAAGGATACTTTTGAGTATCTTTAGGAAAAATTTGGGGTTATTTACCCTCCTACTTTAAACTAGATGCATATATAGATGCATCAGTCCAGTGGATCTATGGATTCATCTCTTGTCTAGATTGACGTTGGTGGCTACTTCTTAGGGGGAGTAGGTAGTGTTATTATTGAATATGTGTTGTCATTGTGTAGAGTTGTTGATTTGCGTGTGCTCCTAAGGGGGAGTATTCAAAGCAAGAAAAAGGAAGATAATGTAGAGTTGCAAGTATCTTTGTTTAGTGTCAAAAGGGGGAGAACAATGCAAAATACTTTGTCCTTTGCCATTTATTTCGAAGGGGGAGAAAGAAACATGTGAAAAATATTATCTACACAAGGGGAGATAAATTAAAAGGAAATCATGAGAGAATGTGTTCAAACCTGTAGTGTTGTCTTTGATGTTTTTTTACATCATGTGTTTCCATCAATGACAAAAGGGGAGATTGTTGCAAGTATGGAGATGTTGTCATGTTGATGTGAACAATTTGGTGTTGTAATTGATGCCAACTATTTGTTGAGGAAGAATGTTGCATGATGAATATGTCGAGGATATTGAGAAAATTGTGTTGTGGTTAGTGCATGTATGGAATAGTTTTGTTTGTGCATGTATAGTTGAGATATTGAGGAAGTGTTGTGAGTACATGGAGCCATCTTTATGTTGTAGTGTTTGGAGATGTGTTGGAATGATGCAATATGCTGAGATGATATCTCTAGTACTTGGTTTCTAAGTGATTTTGAGAAAATTTGATAAACTGAGAAAATGGTGTTGTGTAAGTGTTCAAAATGTGCTCTAAGATGTGCTCCGCATTTCTTCTATGTTGATGCTATGCTTGTGTGGATTTGATATGTTGTTAAAGGTTGTTAGTAGTTTTTATATCCATAGTTTGGGTTTCTGGATCATTGTGCAAAGTGAGATGTGTCCACCAATGTGTAAACTAGGTTTTCAATGGTATTTGTTGTGGTTTGGGAGAAATGTATTTGCTCCGCATTTCTCCAGAGTTTGATTTTGTAACATGTCAACTATTCATTGAAGTAATTTTTCCTAAGTTTTCACTTTCAAGTAAATAAACTATGTAACTTAACCATTGCCATAAAAATATATTTTCTTTATAGAGAACAAATGAACATAGATGTCATAAAAATAATCAGCATTGATTCCATTCTAATATAATAACTCATATTAAAATATTCCAAAGAATGTGTACAAAGTACATACATAGCTCAAATGAGCTTTAAAGCAATATATATAGATGGTCTAGGAAGCTCCTTTCAAATCTTGGTATTTTGTTGCCTGCTGAGGAGGAGAAGTATCACTCAAGCACTTTTTTGCCAACCACAGACTCATATGCGGTTCCCCACACATCTATCAATCTGATAGATGGCCCTACCCTTCAACAAAGAGATTGGTGGAGTAACCTCGTAATGACAACCATTTTGAGTTTAGTGTTGTGTCCTACATGACTAGAACTAGCATGCATAAATGGATCACGATGAATTAATAGTGGAGCCAAAGGCTAACACACTACTTTGGCCAAAGTGTTTTCACTCAGTACTTTGAGTGATAGTCATCCTACTCACACACACTACTCAAGATCGATTTGACTTCAGGCCACTATAATCTATGCATAGGTGCTTCCTCCAATGGGTAGTCTTTAACCCTAAAAACATCATATCCTCTTTCCCACTACTTAATGGTATTTCTATCTGTGTACCTTGAATTTTACCCTATTCTACTATGCAAAAATAACTAAAAATGCAAGTGGAAAAATACTAAGAACACTTCAATGATTAGCCTAAAGAGTGATAAAACAAGAAGGAAAATAGATGAAATGAGATGCAAATGATTATACCTTCCTTGTTGTTGAAGACTCCTTGGTTGGCCCTTGATTTGGATGACTTTGTGTGCTCCTTAGATGGCTTCTTGAGTGACTAAATGCAAGATCAACTTATGCAAAATGATTAAAGTGGATGACTAAATGATAGTAAATGCTTGAGAATGCAAATTGGCAGCATAAGGTTGCTCAAAGTGAAAGTGTTGAAAATGCCCTTGAGGAGGGGGTATTTATAGAAGAATTTGAATTCTCTAGAGGAATTCAACGGTTGAAGATTCATCCAACAAGGTCAAGATGAAGGGCTATGGTGAGTTGAGAACTCACAAGCCCTCACATCTTGACATGTGGATGGTGAAGTGCTAAGGGGAGATGAGGTGTAAGTGAGGTGGAGAAGTACATGATGTGGAGGAGGACAAGTACCTTGCAAGTACATTAGGAGATGGGAAGAATCTTGGGTGAATAAAAGTGAATTTTAAATTCACAATGATTGGAAGAATCTAGTGGATAAGACAATGTTCCCAAAAGGTGGGAGTTTGTCACATGTGACTTGATGTGACAAGTCAAAGGTTCTAGAAGATGCATGGGAAAAGGGGATTCTTGGAGGAATAAAAAGGAATTAAAAATTCCTTGGGGGATGGAGAGAGTTGACCAAGGTACTGATTAAGATTAATTAATCAGTAATTAGAAGATAAATGAGGATTATAAGCCAACTTGCAAAAGTTGGAGGATGTGACACATCCTAATCAAGGATTAGGCATGTGCACATCCCTAATGAAGAAATTAGGAGATGGATTAAGATTAGATGAAAATGACATGTGAGGAATTAAATAAATGTATTATTTATTTAATTTATTTGATGAAAAGGAGGATTAAAGAGAGATAAGGTATTTAATTATTAATTAAATACCTTAGGGATTTGGCAGAATTAAGGATATTAATTAAATAATAGTAATATTACTTAATTAACTCAAATAAGAGGATGTTTAGATGAAAAGTGATAAATTTGGATAAATTAAGTGTCCAAATTTGGATGTCTACACTATCCATAAAGCGTAAATACAAGTTACCCTCCCTTCAATGGATAATCAAATCCCAAGTGTAACTTACAAGCTATCTAATTCAATCAAATAACTTAGCTATGAGTAACCCTTAATCTATCCTTGTTTAATCATATCTAGTATATTTATACTCATGACAAACACTCCCTCCTATTATGGAGTAAATACAAGCACTTTCATAGAAAAGCATAAAACAACTTCTTTTTCCTTTCCACAACAAATGTTATGATTCCCTAATGCAAGTAATACTAAGTAGTTCAAATAAAGCATTCAAATTTCATTCTTTCATAAATAAAGATAAATAAGAGAAGACTAGATCCTCATGCCTATAATATGCTTAACTGATTGACTGACTTGACACACAACTTTCCAATATCAGCTTACTAGCTTACTTAACCAACTCTCAACAATTCCTCACTATAGCCTTTTACTCAAGATAGCACTACAATCTCACAAAATAACACTATACTCTCACAAAATAACTCTAGCTCTCACAAATTGCAGCTCTCAGAATATTTGCAACATTATAATAGAATTGTAGATTAATGCATTCCAAATGAGAGAACTTGCCTCTCAATTTATACAAAAAATTGAGACATTGCAGCCTATAGAAAAGGCATGCCAGTTGAAACCTTTCTTCATGTAGGTCGACTCACTTCATACAACTAAAATGTGGCAAAAATATGAGTGTAAACTCAACATATTATCCTACAAATTGACCCTTTTAATTAACAACAGTTAAAGATTGAATCAAATGTGCACATGCCCAAATGATGACAATCGACTTGTATCTAAAATGAACTTCTATAGCAATAGAGCTTTCATATTTTGGTGCCATGTTGCAGCCAAATTTCCTATTTGTTTGGTGTGGTTTAACTCATTGAAATAGTCTTGTATTCACAAACTACACACAAGAATGGTCGACTTGGTCATAGCTTATTTCATGACCAAGGAAAGATGAACCGATTCCCCTTTTATAGCATTCCAATCCTGCTTTGAATTAGCACATTTTGAATGCTATTGCTATTCCCATTTAATATGCGTTCAAAATAATTTATGAACTAGGTTCACATATTTCCATCACTTTATTCATTGGATAAAAGCATTCTAAGTTTGAATAATTCACTGCTATAAAAATAGTGATTCATTTCAATAGTATTGACTATGGTTTATTTCCCATATCGGCCTTAATGTTTTCACATTACTTGCATATGGTTCAACCTTTAATGTTTTTCATAACATATGTATTAATCATCCCATAATACTTTGCATAGCAGATATACAAATCGGCCTCTATAAAACACCATATATATATTTATATATGTACATGTATATGCATATATATATGTCAATAAATAACACACACACACACACACACACACACATATATATATTCCACGTCAATCAAGTATATATACATTTGATATACAAATGAATATAATCTTTTTAATTCAAGGGGTGGCAACTTGACTGAGCTATAGACGGATACAACCATTCAACAATACCACTAGCGAGGTTTGAACTTTAATTGGCAAGAACAACAATATACCTATAAGCCATCACACCATGCCAATGCAGGCTACAAATGAATATAATCAAGTTAACATTCATATAATAATAATATCGACCGTATACATACACACACACACATATGTTGACACATCCATATGGACATTTTTGTTTGTCAAACATACATATGTATCAACACATGCATATATATATTTGATTACACAATCAAGTACATGCACAATTATTATCTTATTGATAGGAGATATACTTGTGATGTATTTATACATATATACATACATTTCATTTTGTTTGTTTGATAGCACCATGCTCATAGGCAACCCATTCATAAGCGTGCATAGGTACATCTACCTATGTACTCTCATGTATGTGTTCCTCCATGTGTATGGTCTATCATTTGACATGCATATACATATATATAAATACATTCCATGTGCGTTCCCCTCGTCAATTAAAGCATAGTAGTATAAGGAAGAACTCATAAGCTCTAAACAAATAAACACCATCCAAACATGCATTCAACAGTAAACATGACCCTTACTAATGCAAACACTTCATACTAAGGATGACTTACCGATTCCCAACATAATAACTTGAATCAACCATTCTACTATGAGTGTGTGTATAAGCTCAGTTAGGTTATGTTATTGGTTACTCAACCAAGTTCTTCTCCTAAGTGATACTTCCCCTCGCACCTAGAGGATTGAACATATACCTGCATCCAACTAACACATTCCCACAATAGTCAACTGTTCAACAAACTATGCTTTCACATAATATTTCTCCATAGTTAGAATATCCAATTCAATAACCATCCATTTCACATATATGCATTCCATCACATAACATTAAATGAAATAACATTCATTCATAATTCATTGATAACAAAGTGCAAGCACATATATTCTCAATCAGACTTCAAATTACATTCACACATGCAATATTTACCCTAGCACAATAATAGTAAATCGGGGTGTAACAAATTTCAATTTGTGTAGATTTGGGAAGTTGCTTATAATGCTTATACCTTTTAGAATTCAAGGTTTCACTTGATTTGGTGCAGTACAATGTATATTTCATGTGTTGGTGTGTGAATGAGGTTAACTAGATATTCTGGGTTGAAGTATTTATATGATGCGATTCTAGATGAAGTTTTTGTTGGATCTCAAGTGGTTCGTGGATTGTTCTAGATTGTGTAAAAGATATTTGTGTGGTCTGTGTGTCGTCTTGATCAAATGGGAAGTGTGTAGTTAATGTTTTATGGTGTTTAGCACAAGTAACGATTGACCTGGTGTTAGCACTACATGCAAAGCTTGTGGAAGCGTGTTGTAGTGTGTTAGGACATATTTGGGTCCTAAATAAGGATTTATATGGTCACCCTCATTCCTATCCACCGCGAAAATCTTTGGTTGCCGACCTAATATGAAATTGTAAGTGTAAAGGATGTGTTGCTGACCTTGGAGAAATTTTTCAAGGTTGAGGATGATATAAATACGATTGGTGTTGTTGGAAGATCTCAAGATAGATGTGAGTGATGAATGTGATGCAAATTACAAAAGTATAGATGTGAATTTGATTAGAGCAGTTTGAACTTCAAGTGTTGGACTTCTGGAGGCAATGAGTTAAAGGTGTCCACAATCTTTCAAACAAGGTTGCAAGAGTGTTGGAGCAATGGTGGTGGATTCTTTGTTGCATTGAATTTTTTTCCTCTATGTAACATTTCTCTTCTATCTTCTTTTTCTTTTTTTGGTAGTGAGTCATGG
>VDFB02108317.1:0-11792 GCA_007258455.2 Sequoia sempervirens
AAACTCTTTACTGCAATACTCACCACCATTATCAGATCTGAGACATTTTATCCTTTTACCCGTCTCATTCTCAACCAAGCTTCTCCATTTTTTAAAAGTTTCAAATACATCAAATTTCTGCCTAAGGAAATAAATCCATACCTTTCTAGTTGCATCATCAATGAATGTAACATAATACAGAGAGCCACCGAGAGAAGATACCTGAGCTGGTCCCCATACATCAGTATGCACAAGCTCCAATTTCTCATCTTTCTTTTGCTTCCCATCCTTGAAAACTTACTCTCTTTTGTTTTCCATACACACAACTTTCACAAAAATCCATATTAACACATTTTAGACCTGGTAAAATATTATTTGAATGAATTACTTTCATACCTTTTGCACTCATATGCCCAAGTCTATTATGCCACAGTGCTAATTCAGAGTCCACAACAACTATATGATCTTCTACTTGTTGTTGCAACAACTTTTCACCGAACATTGACCTTTTAAGCGTAACAATTAAAGTAGAAGGAAGCTGTATGACTGTACAAGATATAGGTGCCTACTTTCCCGCACCTTTTTCTACCACTAAGGCACCCTTTGTGACCCTCCAGTTTTTATCACTAAAAGTAACAACACAACCTTCATCATCTAGTTGCCCTGCTGAAATTAAATTTCTGCTTAACTTTGGAACGTGCCTTACCTCATGTAGTAACCAATGATTCTCATTCTGCAACTTAATCTTGATTCTTCCCTTTTCCAACAATCTGACAGGGTTTGTTATCTCCTAAATAAACCAGCCCAAAATCTCCTTGGACATAATCAAGAAAATAACTTATATGGGGGGTAGCATGAAATGAAGCCCCTAAATCTAACACCCAAGAGTCATCAGTATTATCAAGGGAAAGAATCAAAGCATCCTCATTAGATTTATTACTTACCACATTTTCCTCTTTACTTCCTTCCTTTTTGTCTCCTTTATTTTTTCGAGACCAGCAATCTTTCTTCAGATGACCCGGCTTACCACAGTACCAACAATCTCTCTTGTCTCTAGATTGAGACTCTTTGTCCTTTGATTTTCCTCGTGACTTCCCACGATTTCCATAATTGTTTCCTCTCTCCTTTGTTCTACCCCTTCTTTCTGCATTCAAAACACTGCCTGATGTGGATGTTCCACCTGAGCTTTTCCTACGAATTTCCTCACTCAAAATAACACCAACAACATCATCAAACTTCAATGTATTCGAACCAGAAATAGAATTGCTAACAGCCATTACCAAGCTATTTATTCAACTTTTCGGGCAAAGAACCACGAGAATCAAAAGAGCCCTAACTTCTTCATCAAAGTTTGCTTTTCTGAAGTTAATTGATTGATGACCGTGTTATTAAACTCATTTAAATGATCAGTAACTGACCCACCTTCTACCATTTTCATATTAAATAAACGCTTCATAAGAAATACCTTATTCGAAGCGGAAGGCTTTTCATATAACTTTTCCAGGGTTTCCATCAACTCTTGAGTTGTCTTTGTTGTTGTAATATTGAACGCCACTGATTATGCTAGGCACAAACGAATACTACCAAGAGCCTTTCTATCCAAGATCTCCTAGTCCTCATCTGACATTGTTGCAGGTTTCTTGGTTTTCCCTTCCAATGGCCGCCATAAATCCTTTTGATAGAGATAGTCCTCCATCTGCATCTTCCATAACTGATAGTTCTGCCCGTTAAACTTCTCAACCTTCTTACCCTCGTCTTCCATTGCTCCCACTCAACCATGAGACTCCCACTCAGCCGTGAGACCTTCCTACAGATGATAATCAAAACATAACCCGCTCTGATACCACTTATTAGGGTTAGAAATGGTAGATATCTAACAATTAAATGCAGATCTATATAAAAACAGAGAAACTAAGACACACACAGAATAAATCATAACACAGATATTTAATGTGGTTCACCCAATCCGAGCTACATCCACCAAACCGCAGCCATCCAATACTTTTATTATCCAGTGTAAAACTTATTACAATCTTGCGAATAATCGCATTTTTTATCATACTGAAATACCCATCCAAACCCCTTTTTAACAAGCTTAGAAGCTTCCAGATTTTAGGGTTCTACAAAATCGGATTTTTTTTTTTTCATTGATTTTTCCCTTTTTCGGTGATCACACGAAAAAGTAGGAAGAATTTTTTTCTCGGGGGCTGCCGCCCCCGAACCCCCAATAGGGGCTAGGGTGTACAGTATACCATGGGCTATACAATATAGCATGATCAATCACCACATACCAACAAATGGGACATGAGATGAGATTAAATTAATCAAGGGTTAATTAATTTAATAGGAGATGTTAGATGATGTGACCTATTTCACTCAAATTTATGGATTTATTTAAATCAAACAAGAGAGAAATATGATAAGAGATTAATTAAATAAGGATTTTGATTTATTTAATTAAAAGAGATGGTGTTAGATTAAATCAAACAAGGTTTTAATTTATTTAATTTAATGGATAGACTTTAGAGATTTAATCAAGTAAAATTAATTATTTAATTAAATAGGGATAATTAGATCAGATGGATTGATTTAATTAACAAGAGAGATTGACTTAATTAGATAAAATGATTTATTCAATTAAGAGAGGAATATTGATGAATTTAATCAGATAAGGAGATTTGATTAAATGGTTAGACCGAGGGATGATTCAAGAAGAAATGATGTTAGTAGGTCAAGATCAAGTGCACAACGTCAATCAATATATTTTACGTGTCTACATTTTCCCCCTCTTTGAAGCAATGTACTTGTTGCATTGGTTCAAAGAATAAACTTTCCGTGAACAAAATTCAAAAAATTTCTATTTTTTTTTGGATGCCCTAGCGGAAAGAAGTACACTAGTACATTGCCCCCTCGAGAGATCGAGCGAAAAGATTTTATTTGAGGGTCAATCTCGTGATAAAGAAGTTCAAAATGGATGGTTATGGATGATGATGCAAATGAGATGATTTTAAGATGCTTAGAATAAAAAATCTATATTATCTTAAATAAATTAAATGATGATATGATGTGAGATGGATGAGATGAATGATGTGATATGTTATGATTATGCAAATGTATGATTTTATAAGATTCTTAGACTAACATATCTATATTATGATGATGAGATGATATGCAGAATATTGATGGTTTGTGGATGCAGGATGGATGCACTGGCGATGATGATGAACTACTCATTATGTGATGTTAGTGCGGAAAAGAAGACATTAGATGATGACAAGAGGATCCAACAAGCCAACTTTATGAGAGATGATGATGAGAAATAATGATAAGAAATGGATGATTTGCTTATCCAGGATTGGGATTTTAAAAGGGTCACTTACCTTATGTTTGATAACACGCATAAGTACGATGCATCAAGGTATAAAGGACCAAGATGGTGTGGTACTTAGTGTGATGGACTTTAACTCAACAAATAGATAGGAGTATTCTTGTTCACACCTGACATATGGAAACCTTGCTAGGATGCACTTTAGAAGTTTCAAACATCTCGGACCAAAACACGGAAAGGTATAACCAATCAATGCAATAGTCAACAAGCTGTCCAAAAAATCCTCTATACATATCTAACAAAGCAAGTATTTGCCAAGTTATTTTACAAGAACGTCCAACAAGCACAGCAGACAAAAGATAATGAGCATTGCCCCATTCCTATCTCTCTAAATCCTTCATTTGGATATCATCGAGAGGTCTTTGGACTGAGCGCAATAAGATAAGTCAAAAGACGAAGATAAAACACACAAACAAGTTGATGTTCTTCAATACCTCTAACCAAAAGGGAATGTGTTTTTAAGGATAAGAACCGAAACTATTTCCAAAAGATAATGCCCATTGTAGGAAGGATACATCCTAGGACATGTTAGTGGATGGCGGCATGTCATTTCGTTTATCCAAAGTGCTCTTTCTGATAAATAATGCCCCTTGTAGGAAGGATACATCCTAGGACATGATGTTATCAAATGATTGATATGGGACTGTTTGGATGATGGACTATCGACACAAAAAATTGACCAACTTGTTTACGTAATGACTTAAACCTGAGACTTGACGTTTTTGAGTTTTACTTTTAAGCTGCTAGACTTGTTTCTAACTATTTCACCAAAGGTTGAGGATGACGATCAGTTTATTATGAGTGGTGTTTATTGTAGGTGCAAGCGAGATGAGATGGATGGATTTTTTCAAATATTTGGATGTTTTTGATGTTTTGCAATGTTTTTAGGCTGTTTTTGGTATTTTTTGAAATTTTCAAATGTTTTGATTTTCCAAATTTTCAAATGTTTTTTGGATTTTGTGAGTTTTATGATTTTTTTTCGATTTTGTGTTTTTTGAATCTTTTTGGATTTTTGTGTTTTTTTATTTTATTTTTATTTTATTTTTATGTCTAGAGGGCTGATCAAAGATGAGCCTTACCTACGTTTAAGCTCAGAGACGATGTAGTTCAGATTCCATGTTTTTGACGTTTTCTGAATTTTTCGAGTGTTTTTGGATTTTTGATATGATTTGGATGTTTTTGGATTTTTTGATGTTTTGGATGTTTTTGGATTTTTCGCATGATTTTGACGATTTGGATATGGACATGTGTGACGATATCAATTCTCTGTTTGGTATTTTGCTAAAAACCAAGCTAAGGTTGATTGATCAGATCGATGGATTGATGATGATGATAACATTGTTGAGGATACACAACAATGCAAGGATTTGATTGATCGAGATTGATGACAATAACATTGTTGAGGATGCACAACAATGCAAGGATAGTGTTAAGCAACACAATGATCAGGAAGGATATCCCAAGATTATGGATTGATTGGATTCGATTGATCAGGATTGTTGAAGCTTGGTTTGGAACAAAAGTTCTTAGAATTATTTGACATGATGTTTGAAGAGCAAGTTGATGCAACTAATAGTGATTATCTGGATTGGTGTTCGATGAAAGATGAAGACTGATAAGGAACATCTTCTTGTCAAAATGTGTCATGGGCTAGTGATTTGGATTTTTGGATCATGAATGCTTTGACCAATTTGATTTCACATTTTCCAATGTTTGGATCACCACATAAGTTGGAGGATATATATCAAGATTTATTTCCTAAAGCAAGATGTAAATATCTACCCCCAGTGTCTAGCAATGTATGAAATGTGATGGGTGGATGCTCGGATAAGTGTATGGATGGATGGATATGGTACACATGCAAAGGATTTCAATGATTATCTTGCGATAAGATAAGGTGTTTGAATGGAGGAATTCTTTATTGGATAATGCTTCATGGCTCATATAACGTTGGATAGGATAGGATCAGTGAAAATGACCCATGTTAAGATGTTTACCATAAGAAAGTGTAAAGTGTACACCAAAATTTTGTCAAGATCAAGATAATTTAGACTATGGATGCAGATGGATGAAAACTAGATTGGATCAATGGTTTATGGATGGATGGATTTATTATGGATGAGATGGATGGAATGTTGGATTTATTATAGTTGGAATAAGATGCTTCCACTGGCTCACGTAGATGCTCGATTCCACACATGATGCATGTTTTCTAGGTTTTCATCATAGTATTTCCCAAAGCGCCACCTTACTGGTTTTCACTAGAGGACGATTTTTCTCTTTACTATTTTCAATCCTTTTTTTATTTTATTTTCAGATTTTTATATTTTTATATTTTTTTTATTTTTCTAACAGATTTTAGGCTCATGCTAAAGTACAAGGTGTTGCTGATGTAGATGCCCCTTTCAGAATGTGCCATCGATATCCTTCCTGAAGAAGTTTCTTTGTTAAGATACGTGCACTTGAATACAACTTTTGATATTCCTAATCTGCTTCGTCAATACCAGAGTTGACTTTGTCTTTGTGTACACATCGTGATAGAGTGCCTTCTAAATCCTTATGATGAAGGATCATTGCCAATACATGGTCAATGTGAGAACTGGATATCATGCGTGGAGGCATGGATGGAGTGTGTTTAGGGATAAGAGATGGATTGGTTGACAGCTTGGAATCTTTGACTCTCCAAACTTGGGTAGATGAGCAATGATGGGTGGATACGAAAGTGTGCATGGAATTAGGGCCAACTGCTTGATATACCTTGTACGTTGCTTGAGAATCCTGCTTTTGCTTTTGTGGATGTCTTTGATGGATACTTTTCCCTTTTATATTTTTCCCCATAGTTTCTTTGACTGATGGAGTTTGATAGGGATGATCTTTCTTTGTATTTTTTGGTATCCATTTGTATTTGATTTGTCCATTATGCTTCTCAGCTTCTTTTTCTTTGATAACATTCTTCGTACTTTGATTCAAATCTTTCTTTCAAAGTTGGTCCCAATTCATGGATGGGGTGATGGGTGGAAGAAGACTCATGATGTGACTGGTTGTAGTATTGGCAATGGTTTCACCATAAAGATTCTCCGTGCTCCCTATGTTGATGATTGCATTAGATAAAGTTTCCCCCAGTATGGTGGTAGTAGTACCTTCATGCCTTGATTCTGCTTGTTCCGAGAGCTTTTGTTTAGAATGCATTCTCTGATAACTGACCACTGCAGATGATGTTATTTCAATTGGATGCTCTGCTGACTCCTGAATATCTTTTTCTATCTGACCTGATTCCTTGAGTGGATAATGTTGGATATCTTCATACATGATGTCTTCAATCTAGATTTTGGATATATTTGATCCTGATGTTGATAACTCTATTTGACTATATGAATCAATAACCTGCTCTTTTTGTGTAATAATGTTAGGAGTAAAGGGATCCTATTCTGAATGAGGATCATCTATGTATCCATCCACAAAAAGCATCTCATGGTTAGATGGAGGAGTATGTGCTACATGGATGTGATCATTTTTCATAGATAGGAGAGTGTCCATTAGATTATTGTAGTATCTTGAAGATACAAATTCTTGATCTTGAATGATTTCAGAGTTGCTTTCGACATGCTTTGGATCAAGTTCTTGACATGGGTCAATTTCAAAGGATGGATTGCTTATAAATGGTTCTTGGATGTCATCATTAGACATGGTAAGTGGTTCAATATCTTCAAGTGTCTAGTTCAGGGTTCCTTCAGTATATGTAACCATGAGGTCAAAGGATGTCAACATGTCTTGGAAAAGACCATTGCTAGACTTTGGTGAAAGATTTTGATCATGCTTTGGAATAAAATTTTGAGAAATGTCCTCTAACTCATAAGGTGATGTAGAGACATTTTCAACATGATCATAGGTGAACGGATCGTGCATTATGTCAATAGGATCAAATAATCCTAACACTCCTTGAAATAGATCATTAAAAAGTGGCTCTTGATGTATGGTGAGTTGATCATCGGGTGGGGTAAAAACATCTTCAATATGCTCCTTAATTGAGAGATCTTGAACATTGTTTTCAAAAATTGTGGTGGAGAGATTGTGAATGTCTTCAACCATAGAGTCAAGTGATCTTGACATTTCTTGGATTGAATCATTGTCGGTTGGTGGATTTTGATCATGATTGAAAAGTGACTCTTGACCTATGTTGATTTGATCATTGGATGAAGTAGACATAGTTTCAAGGTGTTCAATGGTGGATTGATCTTGATCCTTGTTCTTAACAATTGTCATTTTTTGTGTGTGTGCTTGTGCTTGTTGGGCAGCTTGAGAGGCTTGTTGCACTTGTTGAGCTTGTGTTGCTTGTTGTGTGGCTAGATATTGTTGGATGGCCTTTTGGTAGGCCTGGTGAGCTTTCAGTGCAATGTTATATTGTTTTACTACATTTGGTTTTGGTGGTAGTGGTGGTGGAATTGGAATCGTGTTGGATGCAATGACAAGTGGTTGAGATATGTTTGGAGCAATCGTGGTAGTGAGGGGTTGAGATGTGATGGGAATGATAGTGGTGGTTGGAATGATTGAAGTGACAGGGATGGTTGGAATGACCGAGGTGATAGGTCCTTGGGAGACCATGTTTTGATTTGTCAGGATTGATGTTGTCATTTGATTAGATACCATCTGTTGGTGCGATGTCGATGGTATATTCAAAGGATTCGATGTGATGGCTTGATTGGTGTTAGGTGGATTGATTTGGATGGAATGATTGGTGCTAGGTAAAGGGGGAAGCCCTAAGTCAAGGAATGATGTTGATATGGGTAATGGTGGTGGAGATGTCTCTTGGCACAATGACTCAACTATTTTGGTAAGTATAGCAATTTGATCTCGCCAAAATTTGATCTTGATTTCGATCTTGACTCCCTTGATATAGTTGATTTGGTTTTTGTTTAAGCAGATTTGGGATGCATACTTGTGGTTTTTGAATGGGATCATGGAATAATTGATTTTGGACAATGTTCTAATTTGGGATAATGTTCAGATTTGGCATGATAGGTTGAAATTGAACATTGTTGATGTTGGGAATCATATTGCCTTGATTTAGGTAACTTGGATTTTGCATGGTGTTACCTTGACTTGGATCAATACATGGAGTCATTATCATCGTGTTTGGATTTTGAACAACATTTGTAGGATTTGAAAACATATCCATCCCAAAGTTTACCAGATTCATGTTTGGAAAACTTGTACTTGGTACATTCTCATTTGGCATGTAGGGATTTGGTGGGATGACGTTGTTCATTTGAAGGTTCATGCACTGGTTGTTTGGTTGATGGATTTGTAGGTTTGGATTTAGATCTACCATTGGGAAATGTGTTCCAATCTTTGATTTGGGCATACTCACACTTGTTGTGCCATTGTCATTTGTAGAAGGTAATGATCCCATGTAAGGATTGTATAAGTGTGAGTTTTGATAATCAATCAGAATTGTAAGGCCTTGAAAGTTCAATTGATTTGGATTACTCATGATGTATGGATCAAGTTTTTATTCCATGTTCTTCTTGTGTTTTGACCTTGTTGTAAAAGTAACCTCTAAGGTGTTTATGACCAATGATGAGATGAATGATGAAAGGGGTGAATGATATGAGTGTTGATCGTTTAGGGACTTTGGATCAATGCTAGACTTAGGGTTTTATTTTGATTGGTTTGATTTGGGTAATGAACTTGTAAACCCTAAGATGTAAGATGTTATCTTAGGATGAACTTGTTCAAAGGAAGTGATAATTCAATTAAATGTATGAGAACGGATGCATTCCCATACACCTAACTAAACAAGGTGATTTTGATTTTGATGATTTACCTAAGTCTAGAATGATGTTTCCAAAGCTCTAAAATTTCTTTTGGGATGGGATGATAAATGTTTTGGGTGGATGAAGTGTTTAATTTGATCCTAAATGAACCTAGGAAGGACTTGTTTTCTAGACCAAGATAGTGAAGAACATGCTTTTCTCTAAGAGTAATTCAAAATCAAAAGACCAATGTTTGCATGAAAACCATATGACCAAAAGATGCCAAGCACATGTGTGGGGTCCAATTGATTCAATCTTTGCTTAATGGATTCTTTTTGCCACAGACACTTCTTGATTAGATTTTGAAACTAGATGTCAATGTCCTAATTCTCTTTCATCCCACAAAGTGCATTATGTGGAAATCGAGGAAATCAAGACAAAGGTTTCCTAATGTTGACCTTAGTAGGAGAAAATTGAGATAAAATCGAAATGCCTAGAAACCTCTAAGGACATGAATCCCTAGGGTAAGCAAGGGCATGAATTTGTTCAATGATATTTGCTTCTCCTAAAGAGTTTGAGATTTGATGATGATGTTAAATGTTGGTTTTCCAATGTTTTTGACCAAAGCACTGTGTTTTTAAACTGACTCACAAGCAATATAACATCCTAGCACAATTGGTACATTTTTCTTGGTGGGCCTGCCTCATGCCCTTCATAGTAGAAGAGATGATTTTACATGCAACCAAGGACAAAATATAAAGGTATGTTAAGAATGAAGTCTTAACCTCTATATTTCAACCAAGATCAGACATGGCAAGTAACTTCTTGGAATCTAAGTTCCAATGCACCACTTTGATAAACTCGTTGGATGAACTGGTTGGCTGCTACAAACAAGGGTTTTAGTTCAGACTTTTTATTCGTGGAGATTGAACCATATAGCGAGAGTCACCTTTCGGATCCATCTCGTCGGAATCAACCGCGTGATATTAGCATTTACTCCATTACCCACATTTATATCCCGGTTGGAAATACTCTTGGCTTTAGAGTGTTACCGGTTGAGTCGTTCCCTTGGGTGAGTACTTTTTCCCCAAGGCAGGCCCTCTAGGATAAACAAAAGTGAATAAGGAACAATATTCGTAACTTGATCAATCCTTGTTGGCAATAAAGAGAGAGAATATACGCAACAATGCCCCCATTCACACTCACACAAAATTTTGTTCAATTTTAAAACCCAAATCGAAGTGTGAAGGTGATTGCTTTATCTCACCCTAAATTCATGAAAAAGGCCTTTTGATTCTCAAGATCACTATAAAGTGTGATAGAAGCGCATACGTCTTTTTCCAATGAATTTAGTTTAAGTAAGCCCTCACGAAAACAAAGTTGCACTTGTTCTTTTTAAATCCACAAAGTAAAATGTGAGTTCTTTTTAAGCACCAAAAGACAAATGATAGACATTTTGTTCAATTTTTATCCAAAGAAACAAACTCTAGTATATTGTGATCCTAATGTTCATTTTAGCCTTTTGCAAGAAATGGAAAGATTCTTTTTAAACCCAAATGAAATTAGTGTCCTAAGGAAGAAGTGATAACAATTTCTTAAAAAGTGTTAAGCAAACACTAAAGTGTTCAAAAACACTTTGATTTGATGAAACATCCTCTTCATGCCTATCCTTTCTTCATTTTTGATTTCCAACCTACAAGGAAAAAACCAGTCAGATTCTAGAAAATACAGAGATGAAAATGTAGAAAACAGAAGAAAAATTGATCATTAATCAAAAAGCACGTGCTAAAATTTATTTTCCACTTTTTACTCCCTTCCAGCAGTGCAACTTGTGACTGCGTCAGAGTTTGATTTCTGAGCAGTGCCCTCATAGCGTCGCTTACCAGTCAACGTCGCTCTGTGTTGGGACAGTGAGCTCAACTGCGTCGCAGTTTTTGCCCAGCGTCGCTTTTTGGTTTTTTTGTAAATTCCTGGGAGTCAAATGGTCAAGCGGTGGAGTTAGAAATTCAAATATTTGGGCGGGAAGAGTCCAACGTCGCAGTTTGAATTTCAAGCAGTGCCATATAGCAATGCTAAAGATTTGGCGGTGCCAAAACAACGATGCTGAGCTCCCAGCGTTGGAATTTTCTGCGTGCAAGCAAAACGTGGAAATTTTAAGAAAATATGATAAAGAATGATATCCAGCCCTCCTTCTAGCGCCAAATGTGGGAACCCCAATCCTAGTACCTACAAAACAACAAGAATAAACTAGTTAAAAAAGAGATTGCAAGCCAAAATAAGAATTTCCCATGAAATCCATTTACAACTTCAAATTAGGAAAGAAAACAACAAAGAACACAATGAAACAAAGAAATATAGATTCAATCCTAATTTAAATGTGCAAACTCATGTTCCCATGGGGGAATTGGTGCCAATTTGATGTGAAAATTGGCCCTTTCCCAATTCCTAAGATGCAAGCTTGATATGTTGATGGAGATTGATCCACTTTCATGGTGAAGAATGAGAGCTCTAAGCCAAAATCTACAAAAACCTAGCTAAGAACTCAAAATTGATGGATAGAAATGGCTAAATATTTTAGCATAATAACTTTGCATAATTTGTGGATGATCAAATGAGGATATGAGCCCTTTATTTATAGAATGCCAAGATGGATGAATGTCCAAATTTGAGCA
>VDFB02108318.1:0-15030 GCA_007258455.2 Sequoia sempervirens
ACATTGATTGGTATATGTAGTTTACAAAGTACCAAAACACAAGACATTTTCTTAGTTAAGAATATATGTGTATAGATAGGCATAGTTGGGTTACACAGTAAGAAGTTAAAGTAGGTCATCGCGTATTTTCAATTACATTTCATATGCATGGATGATAGAGGGGGTTCCATCATTTTAATAGTGGTGATCACAATATGTCTCCCTTAGGAAAGTGAAAAGCCCCTCAACTTTGGTGCAACTATATTAGAATGATGAAAATGTACCTTGCAACTTTTCTATATCTAGATCTTGCACTAGAGGCATTGTTTGGCATAAAAATTTCAATTTATGTACATTTCATGGCAACAATCTATTATTTTTGGAAAGTGATTCGGTGATTATGGTAGAAGCTGCTCCTCTTATGGATAATATGGGGCATTCTCAGGTTATGGCTGCTCCTAATGCTGTTAATAATGCTCCTCCAGCTTCCCCTATTTTGGAAAGTGATGCTGTTTCAGATGCTTCACCTGAAGTATCAACTTTACCTCTTGTTTGCTACTCTGGAGAGGAGTCTTCTCCCTTTGATCAAAATTTCTCAATTTATGTTTTTGATTGTCCTTGGAAAATGGTGCATAGAAAGAAGAATCATTCTTCTAAGAAGGTTACGATTTCATTTAATTCACCCTCTTTGGCTTGGGTTTGTTCAAGTGTTGCTCGTTGAACAGTTTCTTGTGTTTGTTGTTTCTGATTGTTCATCTGTTGATTGTTGTTTCTCTGTTTGTCTGTGTTGGGCCAATCTGTTTTGTTGAGCTATTTGGCTCCATTTTTTCCTTTTTGTATGGGTCAGGGCCCTTCCTTGCTTATCTAATAAAAAAGATTTGTGTCACCTGAAGAGTAGTATTTCATGGAAAAATATATGTCATTTTTGTCTCCATACATTTTTTCAAAATTTCAGGCCATTGAAAGTGGACAAGACTTAGAATGTTATTTTAATAAGCACACAAGATGACAGACTTTGCTTTTTGTTTACATAGTTTCAATGGAGGCCATTTAAAATAAAGACAAAAGATGATGAAATTTTTTTTGAAATTATTTTAAAAAGAAATGCTATAGATTTCCAAAGTTTAGGCTCATAGAAAATGCTCTAAAAGCTAAAAATTGCAGAAGTCAAAACATTAGCAGCCAATAGTCAAAAGCATAACTAGTCTAAGTTTCTTGGTTTTTAAAATAAAATTTATTATGCATCCAAAATCTTCTTTAACAATTTAATTTAAAAAGTGCACGAAAGGTAACAATTGAAAATCACATAGATCAAATATTTATAAATAATAATCTTTATAAAAATCTATGTGAAAATGGGATAAGTAATCATTATTAAGATTTATTTGAAAATCTCAATACAAATAAAATGACTCTTTTTATGTTATTCTATGTTAAAAAAACTAATATTTACAGAAAGCATATTTCCTATAAACTAAAAAGATAAAAAAAATTAAACTGAAAAAATGCTTAGCAAGGTTAAAAGTAAAAATAAATGTAAATTTTAGGAAAGAAAAAATAGGTGAGTATTTAATATTAATAACAAGTATGACTTTAAACCAAAGTGTATGTATTAAAAATTGAGCAGTTCAATGCAAATCACACAAATTGTTGTTGCAAATTAGTTTCAAAGTTTAATCCCTTCATAAAGTTAGTTTTGGTTTTGTCTTTAGGATTGGTGTTTTGTGCTGGTATGTAGATTCTATTGTTCTGTGTTGTTAGGTGTTAGACTTTTTGCAGGGTGTTCATCAGTTCTTTGACCCCTGTTGTTTTGTTTGATTGTTCTGGTGGCCTCTAGGCCTTGTCCTACTCTATGGTTGGGTTCAGGTGCCCTTTTCCTTGCTTCTTTTACCAAAAAAAATCTAGTTATTCTTTGATGATAGCATAAAACTTTGATTAATTTAATGTTACACTCTACCCGTTATGGTACATCCTATGTCAATATTTGACACACTAATTTGAAATATTCATCATTGGGAAACAATTCACCACTAAATAATTATTGGAGATGTTTTTAAATGCATCTTTAACCCTACATATTCAAATGAACTAAGATAAATACTTGAATAGAACTTCAAAAGTGACTGAAATATTTTTTTCTTCAAGCGGACAAATAATGTTAAATAAAACTTCAAAGTGACTAAAATGTTTTGTGCTTTAAATAGACAAATAATGTTAATTAGAAAAAGGAAAAAAAACCCAAAATCAAATTTAAATTTACAAATTTGAAGCTCATTTAGATTCAAATCTAAAATTGAGCTAAGTTTATGTCACAAATTGTTAAATCTAAGTACAAAAAAAGATTACAAAGCCAAAATGAAAACTAGTCCTTGAGAATGATTCAATTATACATAATATGTTTTACAAAATCATACAAGTTCCTAATAAAAATGAAACCATATCGAAGGGAATAAGTGAAGATACATGCAATTTTCTCTATAGAGTATCAAATATTTGACAAATATGTGTTGATCCATCCATCCTCCCATCCATAGTTGGGAAGATTCTTGTGGAAAGCAACCCTAGTTGATGGCAGTGGGATACAACTCCTTTGAAATTTGAAAACATAAAATGACCTACCTATAGAAAGCTAGATTTATCTACATATTAACTTGTGTAAAGATGTGCTGAAATCTAGTTATCACCTTAGAATTAATTTAACAAAAAAATAATTAGAATTTTAATAAATAAACAACTAATGATAATTAATTGACAAGTGGATTAATTATTTAGCTTTGATCATTTTTAACAAATTAAGCATTCCATGTGTAAAAACAAAGCAATACTAGATGCCTTGCTAATTTGCTAATGGATATGTATCATTTGTTATGACCAATTGTTATCAATTAAAAGTTAAGGTATTGTGCCGTTGAAAAAAGGCCCCTTTGCTTGACATGGGATTAATTCATGATAAAATGGGCTTCATCTAGTGTTGTGAGGCATTTTATGCATCCACAGTAGGTCTTGGAACCTTGCAAATTGAATAACATTCTTTCAACGATGTCTTGTAAAGGTGTTGTAAAGTATTTTAAAGGACTTTCACGCTTTTCTAGAGTTAATTAACCTATTTATCCCTAATTAAACATTATAAAACATATTTAATTACATTATCACATCAATATAGAAGGTTTTTGAATTAAACTTAACGATAAACTAGTGTTGTAATGTGTCTTGCACATTCACAATGGTTCTTGCACATTCTTAAGCTATGTTGACCTAATTTTAATGTTGTAAAAGTGTATTTAATAACAATTTCACATTGAGTTTTGTGTGCCAAGCCCTATTTGACATTTACATCATCACTAATAGTCCCACATTAATCCATATTATGCATCTTGAGGTATAATTTGATCAAATAACCGACATAGTCATCATATAAGCCTATTTTTCTTACTTCTTGGCATTCTAGCTAGCAAAAATGGCCCCTGTGGGACTCGTTCACCATTAGTGATGAATTAGTCCCATCTAGGTGGGACCCATTCTCCATTAGTGGCGAATGAGTCCCACTTGAGCCATTTTCGGGGTTTTGATTGGGAAAAATTAGGTTTTAAGTTTAATTTTTCTCGATGTCAGCCTTAGGGATCCAATTAACATGCAAATAAGGTGAATTTCCTATAAAATCACCTCTCTATACTCATTTTTACATCTATTCATCCATTAAAACATTCACATCATTCATTCATCATCTATCTTCTATCTCAATTGAAGCAAGCTAGGGCATTTACATTGCACGTCATCAATTTAGCTTCCTAAGACATCCAAAGGCAGATTCTACATGTTATGTTGCAAAATTTAAGGATCGATAATCATGGAAAGGTAATCCATTCCATTCCTTTCTTTCATCATTTTGGTTTAATTACCAAAACGGGGTTTGACCAAGGGAAACCCCCATGCCCTAAAATTCAACATTTCTTCTTCTCTTCTTGTGTGTTTGCAGATTTAGGTCCCTTAGAAGCTTGGAAATCATTGAAGATCAAGTTGCAAGGTTGTTAAAGTCCTTTCTTCATTCAACAAGTGAAAGAATCGACAAAATCTCATTTTCAAGCCTGTAAATCAGATTTTTGGAAGCGAACACTAGTTCAACATCAAAGTGTAGATCAAAAGCTCCAGAATCAACTTTTGAATATTCAGAAATTCAAAAGTGGACTCATTCACCATGGGTGGCGAATGAGTCTCACTCCAGGGTCAATTTTGAGTTTTTTGCATTTTTGAGCACCCTTTTGTTAGAAATGGGTTCCGGTACAGTTTAGCAGAACTGGGACTGATTGGCCCAGAATGGTGAATGGGACCCACCAGGCCTAAATTTCAGCATCAATAGCATTTCAGATGCAATTTCCAGTCTCCATCCACATTCTAGGTGCACACTTCAAGTTTCATTCAATTCTGTTTAGTTTTGCATTTGTTTCTAGGTGATTTTGCATTACACAATGCGTTTTCAAACATCTCTTGTTTCTTATATTTTGCATTTATATTTGATCAATTTCATAGCTTATTTGCACTTCGATCATTTCATTTATTCTAAATAACATCACACATAATATAATTTTAATGAATCCTTTAGGATTTTTGGCCTAAACTCTCTCCTTTTAGGAGAAAAACCCTACAAGAGCTAGAGAAGTGCATTGGTGCCAAAAATCTACAGTTCGGGTATCCAACAGTAAATGTGCTAATCCATTAACATGATCCCATTTACATCAATCAATCAATAAATATGATTTCTAAGAGATAGAAAATCAAATAATGAAGTCGAATGCAACTCCTAAGGAACTTTAGTAGAATAGACAACCCTTAGACGTTAGCTCTAAGAAAAAGAAAAAGAAAACAAATATTCAAATTTGTGAGAATTTCCAGATATATTAATAGCATGTTCTTACAAAAATTTTAAAAAAATCACTTAGAAATATTGATATTTTCCATCTTGTAATAAGTGTGCATAATATTTTGTGAGTGAGTTATCTAGTGATAAGTTACTTTTCTTAATAAAGTGCATATTCACTACATAATGAATAGATACAAATATCACCACCATGACACATCTATGAAGAAAAAGCATCCCAATCATAGAATCAAAGAAGAAACAAGAACACACACACATGCAAGAGTAAAGCCCCCTGCAAATCCTTAAATGGAAAGTACTTTATTACTTTATGGACTGACCTCGTGAATGTACCCAACAAGGTAAGATGTTTTCTAGCTACTTTCCTTAAGAAATGCAAATATACAAAATCCCTGAAAAAAATACATGGGACAAGCTAGAAACATTGATAGCTCCATCCGAGTAATAAAGGAAGGTTCTTACAAAACATAACAACATAATTCATCTAGCCTAGTGCCAAATATATTCAAGTTACATCATGAATACCATGGTCTAGTGAATCATATTTTTAATTCATAAGAAAAGAAGTTATTTCCTCATTGTATAAGGTCTTCATTAGTTGATGTATATATTTACCATTTTGTAATATATTCAGCAAGGATTTTGTGAGAATAAATATGAATGTTATTGATTCGATAATCCACCATTAAGCATGGACACAATATATAAAGGAAGAGAGCTAAAGGAAGGCGTAAGGCATTTTAGCAAATGACAACCAACTGACAGTTACAATGTAATATGTAAATATTCACCAACATTCCCCCATTATTAGATTGATCCTACAACGGTATCCCTGGAAACCCTATTCACCTTCTAAGTGATCCCCCCTTAAGGTTTACATACAAAAGCTTGTTGATTACAAAATATGTATTCATTCTTGAGAAAATTTTCCTTCTGAAGAAACAAATCCTAAATTAGGTGGAGCTCCATCAAGCTATCTCTTAACCCTTGTAAATGTGTAGCCCCTAGCCGAATTCTCGAGTTCCTCCTCCCATAAACTTCTGAGTTACATATTCTTCAAACTTTTCGACAACAATCCATATTGATCTCTCTTAACACATGGCTCCATCAAGTTGTCTGATGACCCTCAGAAGCATATAATTAAGATCACAGCTTCAAGTGCTCGTTGGACAACCATCCATATTGAGCTCTATACCAAACCCGTTACTTGTATCCAAAAAATAAAACTTCACAATATATGTATTCTTCAAATATGTCAGCAATAACAAGGAAAAATAAGAAACTAAATCCAAAAACGCTTCTCATGCAAAGCATCATCTCAAAGCGAGAAGCTAACTTGAGATGATGGAAATTCCTCCATCCTCCAGTGCCACCAGCCTCCAATAGATCTTTCTATAGATTATCCATTTGATGTCTTGGATGAGTCTTTGGAGGCCTCATCATATGTTGTTTTTAACTTTCCTGCTAGTGTCTTGATCTTGCAATGTACCAAAGGAAACCTGATGTTAGGATCATGAAATTTCCTTATGTTCTCACACTTGCAAATACAAAACCTAAAAACCCTATTCCACATTTCCTTGTGATTTCTTAACTCCAAATATAAGTGGAGACTTGAGAGGTGATGGTATGCAAAATTACTCCAAATTAGAGATAGTCCTTGCTACCTTTGTATTCTCTTCTTTATGTAGCATGGCACCTCTATCTATTCCTTCCACCTATAAAAATACCCATTTCCTTATTTTTTTACTTCCTACAATAAACAAAAATGTGCCATAGCTGTTTAAAGGCTTGCATGGACTTTAATTAAGAAAAGGATTTTGAAAGTAATTTTGATATATGTACAAAACATCAAGTTTCTTTAAGACATGGGTTTATGACGATAGGGGTAGAGAATGAGATACCATTTAAAGGAGAGAGTCTACAAGTATTTTTGCACTAATTTTCAATCTCTTGTGTTGTAGCAGGAAATGCTTAGAGTTTAAACACACATTTAGATGTTTTAAATTGAGAATACAATTGAAACCAAGTGTATGTTTGGAATTACGCTTCCAGATATATAGCACATTTCTTGTGAAGTGGAAGGAGGAAGGATGGAAGCTTTGGTTGGGATATTAGTTTGTAGAGCATGATGGCATGCAAAGTACCAAGGAAGTTGACATACTCATACATATAAACTGTAGAATCAAGTAAAACAATACATCTTGATTATAGAAAGTCTCACAATAAAATAAGAAATGGCAATTTGAATACCAAGGATAACAAAATCATACATATAAATTCTAGAAAGTTGCTTTGTATTAAAAAAATCAATCTAAAAAAATAGATTTCTTTTGATGTTGTGTTTAGTAAAATCTAAAATTTTAACAGTTTATTTGGCTGCAACCATGACACAGAGTAGCAAAGTGTGTGCTATGAAGTATGGAAAATATTAACGAGAGAGAACAAGAAACACACCTTGTTGAGAAGAAAGTGCAACAATGCCTCCAACTTCTGAAGTAGGAAAATGCTAGTCTCTAGGATTTAAGTTCCAATAAGTTTTGCACACAATATCCCAATAGAAAAGAATATATATAATATGCAAATAATATATCATACAAAGGAATGTGTTGGTGAAAGAGATGTATGCAGGTGGGAGTGAGTAGTCGAGATTGAATGTATGCAGGAAAGGAGCAATTCTTATCATCCAAGTTCGATGTAAGGAAACTGGTAGATCATCAGACAAGGAACCAATAGAAGAGAAGATATTTACAAAGATGATTATTTCCAATTTAAAGCCTTATATGGTAACTCACATTTTCCCCATCGTAGAGTTATGACAATAGGTAGAAAACCCAATGGTGGAATAGTAAATTCTACTAATGACATATTGCAAGTGGGGTGGCAAAGATTAGGCAAAGTATCTTGCATTTCTTTGTTGAAAATATAAACCATTTCTGAGAAAAATTAGATCAATACATCTCAAGGGAATTCCTTTAATGTAAAAAATAAAATGAAGAAAACAAGTAAATAAATATGTCGCCCCTAGGGATCTTGGAAGAGTCTTAAGCTAACGTTATATTCCTTGTGTTAATATCTCCTCCTTTTAGGTTATGGTGATTCTTCATCAAAGGAATTTTATTAATCCCGTGTAGATTTCAAGGAGTGATAGACCAAAACCGAGGGTAGACAATGAGAAAGATTTAATATTAATAAGAAATTCAGTTTGGTCTAAGTGTATATCTGGGGGTGTAAACTTGCGAAAGGTGTCATGACTATATGCACAAGGGATGTAGGTAGTGAGGTGAGTGTGGATGAAATGTAGCTAAAAAAATTAGTTGAAACTACTATAAGAACTCTACAATAAAAACTACTGCAACAGTCTGCTACAGGAACTGTGCAAGATGTCAAGACTATGCAGGCTACTATAGGAATTGTGCAGATTTCTACAACTTTAATTTTATAAAAATAAGGATTTAAAGCTAAACTAAAAATGTGTAAATTAAAGGAAATCAATTATTAACAATCACAAAACTACTACTGCTCACACATTTTAATAAAAGAACAAACCACACTATTTAAAATAAAACACACATCAAAGCATAGAAATAACATCATCACCATTTCAAGAGAGTGGTCCCTACTCTTGATCCATGGGGTGGCTGAAACAATTTGTCACAAGCTAAAATTATAAATAGTATATATTCGTTAAAAAATATATTATAATCTTATTATATTATTTCATTATTCACACGTGCTACTACATTATTTCTAATACAATATTTCTCATTCTTCTACATTACTCTCCAACTCCTCTTATGTCGTTGTTGCATTGGTGCTACCTTCTGCCTCATGCAGTTGTTGTTCTATTCAATTTCTATGCTATTCCAGTGCTCTTAGAACTCATATTATTATTACCTTTTCCTCCGCCCATCTCCTATACTGTGAATGGGATGTGAAACAAATTTTAAGTTTCACTATTCTCACACATAAATTTTATCTACGCCTCTCATTTTGTGGTTTGAAACCCATGAGTTATGTTAGCTATTTTATTTGTTGATAAAATCAACCTAAAATGGAGGAGCTTATTTATCTCGTGGTTACAACAATAAGATGTACTAGTATTTTTGGTGCTTCTAGGAATTCAATTCCATAAGCTCCAAAATGATGGGGAACGACCATGTTTATCGTCTTCAACTAAATTTTGAGAAGATATATATAATTTAGAGGTCCTGACTTATTTGGAATTTAATTTAAGTAAAATATGTTAAATAGGTGCGATGTTTGATATATCTATAGTATACAAGATTTTTGGGTGAAAATATTATGCAGAAGATTTACACTATTCAGGTTTTTGACAACTCCTATTTTGAGGTAAACATACATACACCTCAAGTATTTTTATATTGTATCATATTCTTATATTGTGTGTTTTTTCATACAAATAAATAAAATTTTGTATAACCTCAATATTCTTAAGGATCACAAAAAAATACATTCCTTATTTAGAAATTAGCGTTTTAAATAGACATTTTAGGGTTTATAATCTAAAAACTAGGATTTCAAATAGTTATTGCTAAATTTAAAATTCTAGTTTCAGATAGACATTTTAGGGTTTAAAATCTAGAAATTAGGGTTTCAAATAGACTTTTCTAATTTAAAAATCAACGTGTATTTAATTGGTAAATTAGAGTTAGAAATATAAACGTCAGGGTTTCTAATTTAGAAATTTGGGTTTGAAATAGATGTTCTAGAGTTTATAATATATAAATTAGTGTTTGAAATACATGTTCTAGGGTTTATAATCTAGAAAACAGGGTTTGGAATAGACATTTTAGGATTTAGAATTTAGAATTTAGTGTTTCACATCCACCATTTAGGGTTTCAAAATAGGCATTGAGGGTTTCAATTTAACATTTTAGGATTTGAAAAGATATTTTAAGATTTCAAAATAGATGTTTAGGGTTCTAACTTGACATTTTAGGGTTGAAAAATAGACATTACCGTTAAAAAGTTTACAATATCAATTAAAAGCCACATATGGTTTTGAAGCATGATGAATAAAAGATGAAAAATTGATTTTTTTATAAATTTGCGATTATGATGTTTACATGATTGTTCAAGTCTAGCCTTATCCTTGATGCTTGACTAATGAATGTTCTTCTCTTAGAAAATTTCCCTTTTAACACTAATCAAATATATTATATTGAGTAACAGGAAATACATGTTCAAAAAATATGATTTTTCTTCAACTTTAAGAGGATCATGTAATGTCATTTGAGAATTCTGTTTTGAAAGTGTATAGTCTCTAATTTTAAGCTTCTTAAAAATGATAATATCTATGGTGTTTATATATGTATATACATATATGCGGAAATTGCATTTCCCGGTCAACCTATCACTTGTGTATTTGAAGATAGAGCTGAGAGAAAGGCAATGATTTGTTATAAGATGTCAAGCAACATAGGTATTGTTCTTGGAGCCTTATATTGCACTGGAGCAGCAACAAAGATCGATCATAGAGCACAAAAAGTGTTTTTATAAACAGGCAATTCAAGGGCTAAAACATTGCCCTCTTGTTTCATTCTGAAAAACAGTGAAAAATGATTAATCGAATACACAAAGATTAATGCTTTGTTAGGAACAAGAACTAATAATGATTGAATAACGCGAGCATACGTTTGGTATCGACCATACTTGTAAGAAAGGAGTATCATCCATTCAGCTGAGAGAAAATAATAATATTAGTTAGGCATGTCAGAATAAATAGTGAATGAATTCGTTAGAGAACACTTGTTAGGTTTTTCTGGTATGCATTAAGATTTGAGATATGCAAACTCGGACTTGAGAGCCAAAAGCCATGAGCAACCACATAAGTGTAAGCGGGCAGAGGAGGCAACAGATAACGGCAAATAATAAAATTGTTTTTGTGTGCAGCAGCAAGAGTTCTATACTCCATTGCTTTTTTCTGTCTCTGCCCTCCAGCACCAAGCAGTAAACAATGGATAATGATTAAATTTAATCTTCAAACGCAGGGGAAGAATGAGGGAACTGAATCCTCGAAAGAATGAAATAAATGGAATGAAAGAATGGGAGAATCTGTACGAGAATAGGGATCGAGGTTAAGATGTAGCAAGTATTACAGGCAAGGGCCGGAGGTAGTGCAGGCTAGGACTCCTGCACTCTCGGTCAAAATGGGTACTAATCTTCCATCAGCAACTTTAAATTGCTGGCCTGTCTGGTAGAGGGGAAGTGCTTCGCCTTTGCCAGACGGAACGAAGTATGCCCCGTTCAGAAATGTGTCCCTCACAGACTTCCACAGCCAACTCTTTCCATCGGGGCTCTCACGCCATGTCACCTGCTTCTTGTACTCCTCGTTGGGGGCCACAAAGCGATTGCCCTCACTTCTAATCATAGGGTGGGCACTCCCTCCAATGGCGTATATACCCCAGGCCTCATAGTTGTTGTTCGCCACGTGCGCATACCCATGTCGGCACCTACCCACAAAAACAATCCATATCATGTCAGTTAGCCAGATCGATTATAAGTGAAGTCATTGACGAAAGGAGTTAGCCAGTTAAAAGCACGAGGTTGAACAAGCAAATTACCTTGGCATGCGCTCGGCCAGCCAGGTCAAAGTGGTTAGATGCAACAGTAACTCTCATGTCTTTATCGGCTGTATAATCATCGCTGTGTCCCAAAAGCATCACCTGTAATGTTTTATTGCACAGCCTAACATTAGTCATTCTTCCATATTCACGAAACCAGTGTATAGTAATTAATTCTGCAAAATTTGTCTCTTACGTTGTCATGGTAAGATAAGCGGTTGTTAGAAATGGTAACTGCGGTGGAAGCAAGCGTGACATCTCACAAGTCCATCTGTGCAACTGGAGAGGCTGTTATGATCGATCAAATGTCTCGTGAGGTAACCGGCTGAGGAACTATATATCTTATTATCAATCACCTCATCGCTCATGGATTGTGAAGGAGAACGTTGCCAGCTACACTTGGCGCAGTCGTGGATGTTAATCCGTGGATGATAATGTTGCTGACATTGAAGGCGTATGCAAAGGCCATTGCTGATCATGAGCATTTGGTACGAGTGGTGATCTTGTGGCTGGCGACCGAGCGAGAAGCATCTGCATCACGGGCGAAACTGTCACGAGGACCCATGCGGAAGTAACTCATATCTTGGAGTCCCCGGCAGTATTTGCTGTGTCATCCGCGCTGGTGACTGTGTACATCTCTCCTCCTTTGCCTCCCTTGGCTGCACTTCCAAAGCCCACACCACAATCTGCAAGTTCCATTCTGTTACTTTTCTCTGCCCAGTGTGGATCTCTTCTCCAGCAATTGTCTACGACATTATATGAGGAGGCGGCAGTAGACAAGGTGGCCTGGAGATTGAGAATAATCAACAGTATCATGGAGGCAGCCATAAAGAGTCTCTGTTCCATGAATATGATTAGTGAATGAATCCTGTATTCGCCTTGAGATGCCTTAGTCAATCGATTCAATTCAAAAGAAATTAAAAAATGATTAGTGAGCTTCAGTAGTCATGCTGTATGTTTCGCGTGGGTAGTTGTATATATAGGGAGAGGCCTGCATTGTAGATTTTGAAAAAACAAACCTGTGCAGGTAGCAGCGAGCCGCCACAAAGCCTGCCATAGCATGAACGGATGAAGATCAACATGATGTAGTCAATACATAATACCCACGCCGCAACGAAGACGCGGACATTTGGCAGGGGGCGTCCTCAGATTTATCGCTTGAAAATAACACAAGCTCTTCCTTATCAAACAACTTGTTTTCTTCCAGAATCCACTAATTAATATCCGTGGGATGGCGTAGTGCATAATTTATGTTCATCCAGAAATGCCATGTTGGGACTTGGTTGCACCATTCTAACGTCTGCTTGCTCATTTAATACCAGGCCATTAGCACAATTACATGATGTCTTGGCGGCTCGTTCGTCGTTCATTCACTACATTCAACTATTCCGAAATTCTGATTACGTCTACCAGAATGCTTGGCTAAATCTCAGCCATAATTCCTGTAGATGAGATGGAAGCGGAACCTTTCTTCTTGATTTTCTTTGTTTTATATGTCGTTCGCTGGTTTTTAATTTTTTATTATTCAATTGTTATTTATTTAGTATTCTAATTTTTTCCTCTATTTTGTCCTAATTTTTTCCTTTTTTACGTTGCTTTTATCATTTTTTTAGTCAGATCTATTTTTAATTAATAGTCTATAATTTTTTCAATTGTTACTCTTTATTACTCTCCCTTTCTTCTTTTATTGTATTTAATATTTTATGATATTATATTATCAGTCTTTTATATCATATTAATTTTTATTATAGATTATCATTATTTATCGTTTTAGCATTCTTCTTAACTCTATATCACAACCCTTTTTATTATTTTCGCTCTTTAATACTTTTTATTCTTTAGTATATGATAAACTGTGACTTTTCATAGTCTATTATATTCTTTGTTTAATATTCATCTTCACTTGGTTCTTTTATTTTAACCTTATTATTAGAGTATTATAAGTTTACTGATTAATTAATAATATACATATGTGTTTTTGATTCACAAACGTATATTTTTCTAATAATAAATATGTGTCTTCAAATAAATAATAATATTATTGTTGTTACTATGCTATCCTCTATAATTTTCCTTACTCCATTATCTTCTTTCAAATCCACTTGAATCAAAACATAATCAAGTTTTTGGGTTTGTATTCATTTTGAAACCCTCAAATCCCTCCTTTTTCTATCCTAGTCTACTAACTCAACTTTTTATTCCTCTCTCTATTTGCTTATCATCTCGATGATAGGTCATGGAGTATGATCCGAAATGTTGATGGAAAAAATTGTACACAATTTAACTAAAAATCTCGAGCACTAATTGTCATGGACTGTGGAAACAAAATGTTATTAATATGAGCGATTTAATTCTTTTGAGTAAACGAAAAATCAAGACAGACAATTACTAACCTGAAAATTGATGAGAAAGATGTCTGAAAATAAATAAACAAGTAAAGCTTTTCGGTTCAAAATTTGGCATTAATATGTTGTACAATATGTCAAAAGGAGATTCTTCAATTGGTGCTTACAGGGTGTAGGTGATTTTGATTTCATTCGGTCAAAGTATTCATTTTCATGCAAGATCCTAGAATACATCATAGGAAACAAGCAATGTTTGGTCCTTTAGTCTCATGCAGAACTTGCATTCATAGGAACATAAAACATGGGATGTGCCTCATACAATAATCTATAGAATTAAGGCTTTCCTTTTGTACTGATATCAAAATCTATTTTCATGGAGCCGAGGAAAGGAGAAATGTTAATGAAATAAAGTTTTGAAAATTATCTATGTTGAAACCATAGGATGTTGGTAGATAAAATTAGTTTATTTCCCAATATCACTATACTAAAGCTACCAGAAGTATTCACAAAGCCCTAAGGAGAGCAACATCTATACATGTATGAATACAAAATAATAGGTGAACCAGTTAGATAAAACAACCCGTTCACATCAACATACTGAATATTCCATTTATTTTTATTATTTTGTTTCTCTGGTTATAATTGGTGATCCCATAATAGTTTACCTTGATCTTTTACCTAAGTGGGACATTTAAGTTGAAATTTTTAACCATTTTTTTTGTCACTTGTAGCAAGAAAACTCATAATAATTTGAAGTGATGTAAACTAGTGATTATTATGATTTTGTATTAATATTCTTTCTATCTATTAAGAAAATCATTTGTGCTGTTCTAATCCCCTATATTTTGTTTCTGTTTTATCATATTTTGTGGGGATCATATTCCAAGAATATCTTTAGCTAGAAATATGATACAATCCTAGAGATTCTCAAACATTGATAATGTCTTGATATTTGTTGCATCGTATATTTCATAATATTCTTTTGTATATTTTATTTATTATTAAATTTTTAATTAACATTATTTATAATCTAGAGTTGTTTTAGTTCATGGTACACAGTGTTATTGTATATATCAAAATACTTTTTATAAGTTGCATTGAAACAAGGATATTGATGCAATGCATGTATGTAGTTTCTAAAGATTTTTGATATTTTCTATTTTATCATATGTGCCAAAAAAGAGCATCTTATTTTTTTAAACCCTATATTCACTAAGAATTAGAGAAATATCATAATTAAATATTT
>VDFB02108319.1:0-21026 GCA_007258455.2 Sequoia sempervirens
TTTTTATATTTGTGGATTGACGATTTCATCAAGGCTCGACCCTCAATGGTCCAATGCTTATGGTTGGGTGTTAACATTTTGATGGGAATTGGTTTAAAAGGGCATATACTTTGTTGAGTCTAAGGCTCTCCATCTTCTTCCAATGAATCATTTGTTGATTGAGAGGATCCCAATGGGCCTAGAGAGCTATTTGATGGGAGAGAGCTTGTAGATTGGAGGAGAGGAGTTGGAGTTCCAACAATTGGTGCATTGTTTGAAATTACTTCAAAGTTTTCAATATTGATAGACCTGCAATTTTGAAAAGTGGTACATTTAGTAAGAGCGTGCAAGGGGAAAATAAAAATGAAGAAAAATATTTTGGGAAAGTGTGGACATACGTAAATTTATGGAATATCTTTGAAGTATATTGTTTAAGTAGGACAATAGAACCTTTCACTAAAGCCTCCTTCAACACAAGATCATTGAATTGACCAGGAAGTAAAGCATGATGTGTGTGTAAACCATCAGAAAGTTGAACATGATATTTGACAAAGGTAGATCTAGCCTACTTAATGGAGTCAATGGATGCAATTTGCAAAATAGGGCTCAAACTAGATATGCCTGCAAGAATATCTGCAAAGGCATTTGCAATCAATGTTGCCATTGTTTTGTTTGGCTTTACTGTACTAAATGTGCCTGCGAACATGTCGAACTATGATAATTAAGTTTTTTTAAAGAATGAATGTTGTTACAAATAAGCTTATGCGTAGCCTCCAAAAAAAATAAGAAATGGTGTATAATGTCCAGCCATAGAAAAAATTGCATACTTTGTTCTTCGATAAATTCCAAATCTCCCTTTTTTGGACATGTAGGTAGAATGAACTCATGTGAAATAAGTGGCGAAAGGGGCATTTGGATAACTGGATCAGGATGAACTATATTTTCTAAGGGAGGTGCAATTCTTTGTAGGTTGGGTATGGTAACAGGAGGAGAGATTGTAGATGTTGATGCTCCAACAACACGAATTTTATCAACTTCATATCTTGGTTTGTTAATTTTATCTTTCCTTGCATGGTATAGTTTATGTTTCATCTCATTTTGACGAGAACGTTTTTCTTGCATACTTTTTTTTTTTGCCTCCATAATAAGGAATGTTGAGGAAAAAAGCAATGAAATATATGTGAAGTGAAAAATTCAAAGAAATCCTATTTTTTAAGAATTGTACATTAAAAAAAAGAAGATATAATGTCTAATTTGTTGAGAACTCAAAAGAAATTGTATTATATCTTTTATGAAATTAACCAACAATCATACTTCAATATATAGAATGTATGGAAAAAAAGGAAACAAAATAGCATGCAATGTATTCTATATACTAAAATGAGTGGACTATACAAAATATGGAAAGGGAGAGTGAGATAGATAAAAGGAAAACTAACTTTTGACTAGTCGTTTGACAACAACAATGTAAGAATGACATGTGTCCTTGAGAATTTATGTTGAAGGTACCATGTCATTTGATATAGAGAGAAACATATAGAGAGCGAAAGACATAAAAGAGAGGGGAAGAGAAAGGGGAGAGGGAGATACTAACAAGATATAGAGAGGTGGGGAGAGAGAAAAAAAAAAAAAACTAAACTTCTATAATAACTTTATTATTAGAAATACATATTTTTGCTAATTGATCCATCTAAGTTGATGCATAGTTGAAGATGATGGAATATAGTTTTGGTAAAAAATAGCGATTAAGAAGAAATAATGGATTGGTAAACATACCTACATAAAGCACTTGTATTTGTACTTCTCAAAAGGATTGTGTATTGAAACAAATTTGATCTTGTGGATATAAGGAGTATAAAAGGCGGTGAGCACAATTGAATGGCATGACAAACTCAAATGTTCACTACAAATAAAGTGCCATTTTAAATGCAAACATAATGACATTATAACATCGATAAGGTTTGAAGTTTGGAGTAAAGAATGGGTGTATCCTTTTTAGTAAATTTTTAGAACTACAAAAAAGGAATGCATTTCATTTATTGTTTTTTACTAATATTACTAATTGCAAAATGTTCACATACTCAATATAGCATTTGACAACTTATATGTGAAAAGGTTGTAAATATATATGCTTACTAACAACAACAAAAAAGCCCACTTTATTTATTTCATTGTATTCTTAATTACAATCATGTGTGCACAATTTAAGAATGCTACATAGGTGGTATTTGGTGCCATAAAGTGTAGTACGATGCAAAAGACTGTACAAGCAAATTCATGAGAGATAAGTATGAATACTATTGCATATGTATAACACCATGTACAAGGCATTTCTATTGTTACAAAGTGACATAATTTCATTTCAATATAGAATGTGATTTACATAAAACTTCAATGAAACTTGAGGAATGTTTTTTACACCAAGGAGCACATAATTTTAGAATGCTATTTATTTTACGAGTTTCATACAAAAAAGTAGGAAAGTAGCCATAGTTGTGAGTACTCGTAAATGCATTACAAAATTGCACTATATACATATTTGAAGAACAAAGGCTTCAAGCATTGTTTATGTAGTTCTCAAAAGCACGTTTAATGTATTGAGCACCACCCATCCCGTACACCTCATCAGCGTGCATCCCTTAGAAATGTACAAAATGCGGCCAACATATCACAAATTGAGTGGAATTCCTACAGTGTGCCTTCAATTCCCTGCACCTCGAAGTCCTAGACATTGTGTAAATTTTGATTAGCTATCTGTCTTTTGCGCAAATTATCAAAGCAATTAAAGGTGATTTCATTTGATAGATCTACAATGTTTGCACAAGATCCATCCCAATTGGTTGAGAGGAAAGCCAAATGGAATACCAGGGGAGCTATCACTATCTGATACTTCAATGAAATCGGATCGAGTACGAGGAAGTGCCATTCCTGGATGTAGTAAATTAAAGAATAGCACCTACTGTTAAATAATTTCATAATGTTAAACACTGTAATGGATATGCATTATAATTCACACTATAGCAAAGTAGATTTTTTTTTTTACCATATTTAACATTGTAAATTCTAAAAATACAAGGCAAAGTAGTTATTTTGTACACATGATTACAACCAACATTAAATCAAACTTAACTTTAATATTTTAAAAAGCTAATTCAAACATTTTTATTTCCTTCTATGAAATGATTAAGTCAATTACATTTACTACATAGTATATGATGGGAGCATTAATTATGTCTATTACATTTATCTCTATTATTTTGGATAAAGATGTAAATCTCCATGTACAACATTCTCTTAAAGTAATAAATACGTTATAGTTTAATATATGAATGTTTTTATCATATAAAATAAATTTTGATCTATTTTTAAACCTATAAATCAAATTGTATATATATATATATATATATATATATATATCAAATTTAACCATAAACAAAGTATAAATCAATTTTTACATTAACTAAAATATAAGTTAAATTTCAAATCAAAATATAATCAAGTTTTTAACTAAAGAAAGTTTTTATTTACGCTAATGTGAATATATAAAATATAAGCTAAATATATTAATTATACTAGTTCAATGAAAACAATTATTTCAAAATTAAAAAATAGAACACATGACGTAATGTTAAAACCTAAATGTGTTCATTAGAATCTTGGCGGTAATTTTTCATTTTATTAAACATACTCTAAAACCCTCGTAAAAACCTTATTTTCAGGCTGTAGCACGCCAAATTGGAGACGTGGAATGGCTAAACGTCAGGGATTTCGTGACTCGGCAGGGGTACAAAAAATGCAGTTCAGAAAAATCTAAATAGGAAAACTTGAAAATTATTAAAGATGAAACAGAAATTCAATTTTTTAGATGCTCACTTGTTTTTGAGTAATTTCATTCAAAGCATTTGCAATTTCCTAAGAAAATCAACAGATATATGCTGCGACTTCGTGTCTCTATGAGACATACATACAAATATAGGAATTAATTTTACACCTGATAGTGGGTGCCGTCATAGCCCTACAGGGAAAGAAGGCTCGAACTGACGCAGGGGCATTGGAGACAGGTACAGAATTAACTGCTAGCAAGGAAAGTAGGTGACATATACTCTGGCGAGACATACTCAGTTCTTATAAAGGCTGATCAAGACCCTTCTGGGAATTACATTCTTTCTGTGGCATTACAAGTCCTTACACCTGTAATTCACTTTTCTGTACTGATTCTAATTCCACACCACCCTCTAAGGCCTTTCCATTGCCTGTTGGTATCTTTGTTTCGATGGCCTCTATCCTTCTATCTGCCATGAATCTTCCTTTCAAACAAACCTATGTTGTGCTTCTACTAATCACTACTTATGATGGCTTCAGAAGCTACAACCTGAGAGATTCTTAGCCTAAAAATTTCACAATTCTATCTTCAGGGATCCTCAAAAATAAGAAGCTCCCAAAAGTAGTGGTATCCTCAGGGGTCGTTGAAACTGTTACTAATCTAATATGGGATCACGCAACCTATTAAGAGCCAGTTATTAGCAAGCTGTCTAAAAAATATTGTTGCAGTTATACCATCATGTTATAAATAATATTTCATAATAAAAATCCCCTTAGCTCACCAGATCGATATTAAAAAAGTCACAAGGGGGCAATTTGTAGACTAAACTTAATTTACTCTGGTGTAAGAAAAACCCAGTTAACCTCAACATCACAGTTCAAGATACCACTCTTAATGCAATCAAGAGCCGAAACCAAAAATCAAAGGAAATCTTTAGAAGTAAATGTTCATTCTGATAACATAAGGGAGGTATATTAGTTTTTGGAGCCAAATTATACCTAACTTTGTCACAGCCGATAAGAGGTAAATGCATCCTTTGATAGTTTTGTTCGAATTCCCCTCATGTAGAAAGTTATGTATGATGTTTTGTGAATGAGGGTGTGGTAGCCATTGCTCCACACACACAAAGAACTGTACACACAATCTTGATTCGGCTGTGAGTACACTTAATGTCTACTTTCTTCATCCTAAGGGAAAAAAAAGTACCGTGCAACATATCTAGGGGGAGTTGTCTTGTAGTCATAGGCCATTGAAGAGTGACACTTTTCCAATGGGAGTTGCCTCTACGTCATGGAATACAACTGTAAAGAATCCGCAAATTGATGGGGTCTCGTGCCAAAGTTCAAGCTATAAAATGAAAGGTATCTAATAGACCTAGGAAATAAAGATCAAATGACAAATGAAAATATCCATAATGTTTGCTATCTCATAGTACTGCTCGGGTTTTTTTGACTTAATGATTGGAAAAGATGGATTACTAAATATGGATCTAACAAGCTCTAGTCACATTATTAACTCTGTCATACACTCGGTGCCCAGGGTTGATACCAACAATGAAAAACGCGTATCCTTGTATAGAATAGAAGAAACCCTTTAAACTTAGTCTGGATACCCAAAAATGAACTTCAACAACCACATAACGAAGTATATACGCTTTCACCTAAATCAAGATACACTTCAGAAGTCTGACAGGGATCGTCAATTGGGTATCAGTATCAGATTTAATACCTGGATACCAGTGAACACTGAAATAGATCAGTCTTCAAGGATGATGTATATGCCAATAAATTATAGTGCAAGTGGACATACAGACAAGAACATGTGGGCCATCTATAACAATAACTAAATGTTAAGGAATGTGAGAATCCGGGCTACATTGAATCTAAGGAAGCCATAAAAATACTATTCGCCCTTGTGAACTACTTTACATGTACAACAAAAGTTTGAGAAGACATCACTCGAGTTTGAATCCAAGTTAGAATTACTGGGTGGATCTTCACTGGCTTTCTAACTGTATCCATCACACTTTCACTCCCCTCGCCTACTTACTTATCATACAGACAAACATACACGACATACAGTGGCGTACAGAAAAAATATCCAAATTAGCAATTCAAGCCATACCTTCAACTGACCCCCTTTGGAATGATTCTTCATACACCTTGAACCAGGCCAAACTATACAGGCACAGAATTAACTACGCGAGGACAGAGACCAATATCACGCTCAAATGACAATCATAGAACACGACGTTCCCTCTACGCAAGGTTTCCAAGCGCAGAATCACCCAGAAAACTAAAGGTACAGAGGACTGTCAATCTATCACCTTTGCATATGCACTTTCAGCAGTATCGGATATACAATAGCATGAAAAAAAAACTAAAAGCATTTAGCAAAGCAGTCGAATATCTGAAATAAGACATTTGTTGGCAGCAGGCCAAGGGATCTGTGCAATTATGTCGTCCACTAATATGTTCCTTCCAAAGGACAAGTGCTGAAACATAAATTCTTGGTGGAAAGCATATAATGTGTCGATCACAGATATATTACTACCAAAGGAAAAGTGTGTCCATTTTCTTCTTACCGATTGAGTGATGCTGCTTTACCACAGCCAAATCTTCTATGCAGATCCTTCTCTGGCGGCAGCGCTTCTCCAATCCCAAACGGATGGATCAAAGACTACGATGAATGTCGACTAACCAAAGGGCCCCACAATCAATTTCTGTGTGTACTTCTATTGGAGACCAGTATTCATGGGCGATGAACACGAACTACACCATGTTGCTCCTCTGATACCTCTTCATAAGAAGCTTCCCAATGAAAGTTGTTTGGTAGACCGATAAACTCATCGTCTACCATATTTATGAAGAGTGGAGGCGGTGATGGGAAGGGGTGGGAAATAGCTAATAATCATTTACCTTCAATAAGTGACATTATTACAAAGTCGTTAGTTTTCTCTAATTTATAGGTATCATTATTTAAGGTGTTGATATGATAATGTTAATGCTTGCAATAAGGAGAGAGGGAGAAATAGAGGAGAAATAGAGGAAGATATTTGGAATTGGACTTAAACCTGACAATTGCATTTGCTTGAAAATTTCTAAAGTCTTTTCATCAAATCCATTTTGTGCATATCCTGCAACCCTCTGCAGTCCAGGAGACCACGTCTCTTTGAGGCATCTTGTCAAACACAAATGCAGTTACCTTAGTGTCAAAAGAATGCAATTTCACTATATGAGCACTTTTTATCAATCTGGCATCAGTCTCCAACCAAGTTACTGGGACTAACAAATCCCTATCTGTGTAGGCAAGTACATCAAATGTGCCTGCAGTAAAGATAATAGCATTAGTTCAATATAGAGCTAGAAGACCAATTAATAATCATCTACAATCTTTTAAAATGAGAGCACCTAGTAGATATTTGTTTGGAGTATCATCCAGATTTTATCTGATTTAATTTAATTCAAATACAAATGTCCACAAGTAAGGAACCAAATATTTGATTTAATTTAATTCAAATATTGTCATTGTTTTTAATTGAAGTAAAGAAGTATAGCATCTTTAATTCAAATAGTAACGTCCACAAGTGATGGACCAAATCTTTCCTTAGAGGGTCAATTTGATGTGGATATGATTGCCATTGAAAGCCTAAGAACCGCTCAAAATGTGAAGACAAAATTGATGAGAGGTGAACTTACATGGCTCATCAAGACATGGGAGGTACGTGATTAGTTAACAAAGACAAGTGCTTCTGTGAAGATTACAAAATGACCAGAAGACCACAATGATAAAACATGGTATCACACCCTTTGTGGACGACTTTCTTATCACTCTCAATATTGAAATTCTATCTTTCAAGCACCTCTGATGATGCTTTGCTCATTATCACCAGAACAATTCTCTGGCGCTTTCCACACCCCAGCCACTCTGATCAAGACAGTTCTACGAATAAGAAACCAAGAGCTAACTGATCACTATTTTCTTCATAAATTATTAAAAATTCTAAAATACATTAGTCAATTTGCTATAAGAAATGTACTTAAATACCATAAATTTGCAATATCTACGCGTATTAAAATGAGTTTATTTTCAAATTAACAAATAATATTTCTATTGTATCTCATAATATGGAAATATAAACCAAAAATTTTGAACTTCAAAAAGTACCCTATAGAATTTTCCTTCTCCCAGAATTGAAAATACAAAGAATTCTGCAGTTATGGACTTCAAAATCCACTCACCTCTTGAAGGTTCTTGCAAATAACGAAGCAACAAATGAGAGATGTTGAGTAAAATTCCAAAGCTTGCTTGATCACCTCACTGGAAGTGGCATTTGAGTCTACAATAACCCTGAGAGGACCAGCATTGCCAAGTAATGTTATCAACACCAGAACTTTGTGTATATTGCCATTTCTGACTTGCAAGAGAGTACCATTGCAAGTCAAAGATACTTCTTAAACAGATAAAATTATTAGGTTTCACTCATAATTACCATTCCGTGCCATACACGTCAACCGCGTGTTAAGACCCTTACAAGCCCACAGGCAACTTTTACGCAACCACTAATACTTACTTGTTTTAATCGCTTCGTATCTGCCATTGAAATTATAATATATTTACCTGATGATCAATCATTTCCAATCAGTATGCAGGAGTAGCACAGTGTTTCTATCAATTACATTTATATCAATTACAGATACAAAATATTGACGATAATACAATAACTGATAGGCTTTTGCTTCACTTTGAAAACCGTACTCATAAAAGATAATGAGCTTTGAAATAAATTAAAAAACAGCTTGTAAATCGTCCAATCTCTGAAAGAAAAATTGGGTTTTATTTCTTGTTAAACATTGGCAACTAAATTAACAGAAAAACTTACTACCCAGAATAGATAATAAACTTATTCAGCAGAACGGTTTCACTTTCACAAATTTTCCCTCTACCAAAAAATTGTAGCATCTCAGATTGCAAGACTTGGACAGATAAATGCTGTCGTACAAAAAACTCAGTAATAATAGAACAAAATGCAAAAGCCAATAAGCATGACACTTTATAATGACCCTGAATATATAACGGTATTAAATTTTTATAAAGCATAAAAATCTTTCAGTAAATAAGATTTAACAAATCTATATTGAAATACGGAAGCGTACGAAACCTCCCCATGTTCGAAATCAAAAGGCCATGCGAAATACAAAAGCAGACCAAGCTTGAACACTTTCATACAAATATTTTGCTCCTCAGTTTCAGCGAGTTTTTGATGATTCCAATCCAAATATACATAAAAACCTAGGGAAGGCGTTGGAAAAAGAAAAAAGGGCCTCTCCTCAAGACGTTTTAATTATATTTTACAAACCCAGATATTTCAAATACTGCAAATGCACACTAACAGAAGGGCTATAACTGAAATCATAGTAAACACCAGCGAACATTCAACTTTCTACAAAAAGTTCCACCACAAGATAAATAATAAAGATAAAAACAACAATTCCAGAACTGCATGAGAAAAAGCCCTCGGTAGAAAACATAGAACACACTAAACACTTGCTCTACTATCAAAAACAGTAGCAGACATTATTACAAACATTGAAAGACATTGAGGCAAAAACTAATACCCATCCAATCCTGGGCTACAGACAATTGGTTCAGTGCTAGGATTTGATCATTAGCAATGCTCAAAACCATCCCAAACTAAACACTGCAATTCCAGAACTGCATGAGAAAAAGCCCTCGGTAGAAAACATAGAACACACTAAACACTTGCTCTACTATCAAAAACAGTAGCAGACATTATTACAAACATTGAAAGACATTGAGGCAAAAACTAATACCCATCCAATCCTGGGCTACAGACAATTGGTTCAGTGCTAGGATTTGATCATTAGCAATGCTCAAAACCATCCCAAACTAAACACTGCAATTCCAGAACTGCATGAGAAAAAGCCCTCGGTAGAAAACATAGAACACACTAAACACTTGCTCTACTATCAAAAACAGTAGCAGACATTATTACAAACATTGAAAGACATTGAGGCAAAAACTAATACCCATCCAATCCTGGGCTACAGACAATTGGTTCAGTGCTAGGATTTGATCATTAGCAATGCTCAAAACCATCCCAATTCTTGTATTGGCAAAGGCTTTGAAAATTGCAGGATCCGCTCCATCGAGCTTCACTTTTGAAATGCGTGTGCTCTGGACCAGCTGCGCCACTGCAGATGGAGGGAGAAGATTGTCTGCCACTTGTCCATAGGCCACTCCAACAGCAGGCGACCGCTCCACTAAGGCCCTAACTCTGGTTTCTGCAAACATCACATTATCAAATCAGTCAAAACTATACATCAGGCATTCCATAAATCTAGTGGACTATGTGGCAAGGTTCCAGAGGTTATCCATGTTTACGAATCTTAAGAATGTTGTTCAAACTTACCAGCTGTTCAAGGATGCCCGTAACTTCACCCAAAATTTTCTGACACAAAAACCAACCAAATCAACAATTATAACCAGGTCAACGTTCACAGTGAAAATCATATCAAGTACGTAACCACACCAGTTCAATTATAGAAAATAAACGAAGAGCGTAACCCCAGAAATACCCAAATTGAGTCCAGAGGACTCAGACCTATTGTTGGGTGTTGAGTAACGGACCGAAAAGCCCCAGTCTTGTGTACACATCATCAAGCAAAAAGATGATATGAACTCTGGGTACTGAGAAAATTGAGTACTCTCTAAACTAGTGATATGAGAGGACAATCTATGAATACTTCAATACTCATAACGATGCAATCAAAACTCAGATTGAAATGAAAGAGATGAGGGTAATAAAGAAGGCAGTACAGGTGTGGTATCTGGGTTCATGAAGACTTGACAAGCCAATACCTCTTTTATTTGTTGTTTTAATGGGTGTACTGTTAAATTGTTTCCTTTTTTCATTATTCTAGAGAATGTTCAGTTTAGCTTAGTAATCAAAACTACCATGTAATTGTTTCTTTTGCAAACCAAAAATTTCTGAATGTGCAGAAGGACGAAAATAAAGATAAAAGAACAAATGATGCTGGCAGTATTACTATAATGGTGGACCACATCAAAGTCACTATCAGTACCAAGCTCTTAAATGCCATGGCTGTATTATTCCCAAAATTGGTATCCAAACTAGCAGCAAATTTATAGGAATCCCAATATCAAGAAAATGACAGTACGAGAACTAAATCAGAACCCATATCCAAAAACTTATAAAAAACCAAATCCCTAACAACCCATTAACATTGGGAGCCATGTCAATGGCAGACCTTCAGTAAAACCAATAATTCTCAGAAAATTGCCATAGATTGTTAACAAAACTTACAAATTTCATCACAAGCATCATTCCAAACATTTCATCAGGCAACACTGGATATCCTTGCTAAATTGGCTACACTTTCTGTAATTCAACATTACAAAGAACACTCAACTATCAATCAAAACTTAGAACATTTCTAATTCCGACTTATCCCACTCAGTTCAGCTCAGAGATGTACCTGCTAAAGGAACACAACATAAAGAGGCGAGCAGCAGTACAACACTGAATCTCAGAACGATCTCCATGAAAACAATGCCACCAAGCACGAGTCTCCAATCTTCCATATACCATAACTTCATTGCTCCTATACTTGTTCTTCTCCTCTCATTTATAGTGTATGCCACCTATCTCACACAGGAAGCAAAGCAACACCGTACTGCAATTGGTAGGAACTTGTCGGACTACCATTGAATCGTAAAGCAAGATTCTTAGCTTGAAACTAACGACTTACTCTAAACCGGCTTCCTCTGTCTCGTCGCAGACCATAATCTCCACTGCTCCAAACTTAAGTGGGCATGAAGGATAAGAGGGAGCTCCTGCTCTGCCTTACTCTTAGGGTGCAAGGACTGCAACCTCTTCCGCTCCAAATGCCCGTTTATAAAACTACATATATTCCGCCGCCTTCAGAGCCTGCACCATCAAGCGGGGCCTCAGAGCAGAAAACACAGGAGCCGCCTTAGCAACCACAGCAGCACCATTCTACTTTCCATTCTCTTACAGAGCCATTTCTCCTATCTCCAATCACAACTTGAAGCTTAGACAATTTTCTTCTTTCACCCCCAAACCGCACAGAGAGAGACAACGACAAATATGGTAACTCTGTCAGCTAACTTGGAGCCCGCGACCAAACCATTAGGGCAAAATGATGGACAGCTGAGATTCGTTTAATTTCCTTGCATTGATACGGACGCAATTTTAGACCATTGATAGAAGATACACGAGATCTCATCCACGATATGCCATTTCAAAAGATACACGAGATTTCAAGTACAGTAGTGTTATGACCTTTACCCAGTGCAGGCGGGCGGACAGTCAGCGATAATGGGAGGAAACAAATCAACGGGGCCTATCAATTTGATAGTCTCCCAGGGCCTTTTACAAAATCTGCACGGTCGATTGCAAATTTTAGGTTCCCTTCTTTCAAATTGGATAAGCCTTCGGCGTAAACTTCGGCGTAAATAAACTATTTAAAGTCGGCTTATTTTTAGCTTTGCTTTTAAAACCAAATTATGAAAGAGAGTATACAAAAAGACAATTATTTTCTAATGTGGACAAATGTCAACAATCTGTCACTCAAATATTTGAAAACTTATCTAATGCATCAGATCAAAATTATTTATGTTCGCTGTGAAATAGTAAGCATAAAAAATTAGTGTTTTATTTGAATTCAAATTCTCAATAATAATATAAATAATTATTACATTCATGTTTGTATGTAAAGAAATGATTAATAAGATGTGGTAATTATTTTGTAGATTGTGACAAGTGTAGGTATTTAGTGTAGTGGTAAGTTGTTGTGATTTGGATACTTTATGATATTATGTATGACTTTTTTTATAACAGAGATCACATGTTTGATTTACCTTCTATTTATGGTCTCACTGCAAGCACTAATAAACTCTAGAAAATTTCATCAATACAAATAAATTATGGAATACATAGTTATCTATAAACTATTTAAATTGTCTATTTCTATCTAGATTTTTGTATGTATTACCAAAATAATTATTAATTTATCAAATTTCCAACACATGATGCTTTCAAATTCTAATTAATAATTATTTTGGTAAAACAATGCATGTAGCATATTGGATAGGCATTTTCTCTAAAATCTATAAATAAAAATCAAATTAAATACAAGATATTTTTTTTCAACAATTAGTAAAATAGTGGTGACTCTAAAAAAATTGTTAGCACCATAATATAGTTGATTACATTGCAATTAGGGGCTATCTCACTCCTAGTAGGGACACTCCATCTCAAGCATGTAGAGTGTTCTACAAAACTCGATTCAATTATATGATAGAATAAATATATTAGGAAAAAATTAACATGTTATGTTCTTAAATATATCATATTTGTTATTTAATGCTAATGATCTATTTGTTATAGTTTTTAAAATATTTGATGTTGTTTAAATATATGACTCATAAAAGCAAAAATATACAAAACATACAAAAATTAATTTTATAGAGAAAAATAGTAATAATGATAGCTCATTAGGAACACAGAAGATAGCACTAATTACAATACAATTTTATCAAACAGTGTAGTGCCTACCTATTCCTAGCATATGATGTTAGTGGGAGCATTGTAGTATATGTTGAGATGTTAGATAATAATGTTTTCATATTATTATTCTATGTCTTGATTTTTTGTTTCCTATATGGTTATTTTATTGATTCACTTGATGTAAATGGCATGTAAGTGCATGTGTGTTATGTTGACAAGTCCTTTGAAAGGGGATGGGTGTATTTCATTTTGAGTGTGTTCTTGGGATGTGTGCATGATGTAGGCTTGTCAAAGTGATTATTATTATGTTTTGGTTTGAGAATATATCCATTAATATAGATGTAATTATAAGCTATCATGAATTGTATCATTTTAATATATTGAAATAAGGGATATGATGATGTACAAAGTTGGGTATTTATGTGATGTTTCAACTATATATATGGAGCAAGTATGCTTGATGTGTGCATTGAGTTGTTATAAGTACTATGTATTTCTCCACTTGGTTCCATAGGTTTGAGTATATGTCGACAATGGTCATAAGGAGATGTGATGTATTGGCCATATATTGTTTTGCCTTACCTATTGTACTTGATCTAACTGCAAGTCCCTAGTTATTTTACCTATGTTGAATTGGGTACCACCATGATATGATTTCGGATACCATAACCCTTTTTTCAATGTCATGTGAATGTGTGGTAGATGTCTTGTTAGATTTTCTATTTTCATAATTTAATTCAATTAAATACTTTTAGGGATTTAATAGAGAAATCATATGCTAAATTATTATTGGGGAATGAATTTAATTGATTATTAGGATTTGAGGGTTATTTTTGGGAGTTTCAAGTCAAAGAAATAGAAATATAATTTATATTAATTTTAATTTGGTTTGAATTTTGATTCATGCAAGTAATGTGAAAATTTTCTTATATAGACTTAAATAATAAATTAAGTGTGGAATATTAAATTTGATTGTATTTAAATATTTAAATTGGGCTTGGGTGAAATCAAGGATTACATGCAATTAATTGGAAAAGAAAAAATATTTTATTATTTTATTTTGTAAAAGGAAAAAGGGTTTAAAAAGGAAAAAGGTATTTGATTATCATTTTTATGTTTTATTTGTGAGGAATTTGGATAGAAAAGCTCTCTTCTCTCCAAATTCTTGTTTTTTTGATTGGGTGAGAAATTGGAGGGTAAATTGGGCAATGTTTGAAGCATCTAGATAGGAATTGGTAGGAGATCATGGCCATGTGTGGATTCATGTATCTGTGGGGTGTATTTAAAGATTTTCTCTTTTCAAATTTTGCTAAATTGAGAGGTAAGTTTTCCATATCTCTGTAAATGATTTATTTTTCATTCCAAAAGGTTGAAAATGAATTGGTGGGGTGTTAGAACATCCCAATGATTTTTATTTTGTATAATTAGGGGGTTTATTAATAATTGTATGCAAATTTTGTAATTTTTTCCCAAATGTCATTATTATGCCAAATTTTTCAAGAATTATGCATAATGAATGTTTTATAGTTTAAAAGGGGTGTTGGGTAATTTTCTAACCAAGGGGTATCTTTAGATTTTTATTTTTGAAAATTTAATTTTTGGTGAAAATTCAATGGAGTTTTTGGAAATTTCCTAGTTTTTGGTTGTAAAAATACTGATAAAATTTTAACCCTTTTATTGTGAAAATAATTTTTTTTGAAATTTTGAATGAAGGCTTAAATCATGAAATGTGAAAATTATGTGCTATAGAAATATGTCATAAAAATTGGATAAGTTTGAAAATTGTACATTATTTTTCATGCCTTGTTCAATGTGGAATTGTATTGAGTCCTGAATTAGTCTTTGAGTGATGCAGTGTTATATGTGGTAGCCTACCTCATCTAATATGAGAAGTATTGTGGTAGTTTGTGGGCATGGATTCTTGAGGCCATTTGTAAGGTTCTTTTTATTTTTCTCCCTTGGAGTTCATTGGTGCATGCTATTATCTTACCTAGACTTCCTATTGTAAAAAACATTTCTTATTACATTCTTGCTAATGTGTTGTGTATACTTCATGTCTTGTGTGAGTAATAGCCTATCTCCCAAGTGTCTTGTGTGAGTGTTTTTGGCCCATGTGACCATATCCTATCATAGTGGGAATGAACCCTTTTGGTTTCATGTGGTATGGTGGCATGAAAACTACCATTAGGGTTCAAAGGTTCAAGGAGAAAAAGTGACATTGGTATCTTCTTTCTTTGGTCATTTTCTTTTTAAATTATCTAATTCATTGTAAATTTAAGTTGGAAGGATATTTGAGTCCTTTCCCTATGTAATTGTAATATAATTTATAAATAACCTCTCTCCTTGAGATAGATTGTAATTTGTTTCTAAATCTTAATAGAATAGCCTATTACATGTCTTGTGTTGGTGTTGGACATGATAATAAATTTATGATGTTGTATATTTACCTTGGGAAGTTAAAATGAACTTATGAACATTTATTATGGGTTTACAATGAACTTTAGTGTCTTCTAGTGAGTTTAGGTTTCCTTATGTTGCATTTCGGAGGTCGAGTTTGCTTAAGAGTCTCCAAACTCACCTGGAATGTTTCTAACATAGTTTGAGTAGTCTTGTAGGAAGTGGGGTATCTTGGTTGATAGTAGGGTAATGTGGCTATGAGGGATGACGGGCTTAGAATTATCTCTATATTTGGGTGACTTGGTTCTTTGTTTGGGCAACCTCATTCCCATACAAAAAATTAAATGTTAACCCTCTTAACCATAGCTATCTAGGGGTTTTATAAGCCTAATTCCACTTTTGAATATTTTTATACATCCCATATCTTTCCCTTGGTGATTTTTTTCAATAACTAGACCTTCAAAAACCTAGTCAAATTATCTCTTAATGAGTTCTTATTTGTTCCTCTAGGTTTCGAGACCTTGTATGGGTAAACCATGTAAATGCGAGTTGTTCATCATGATTGTGAGGGTATAGTGATGTTTGGAGCTTGTCCTTAAGTGTGTTTGTTGAGGAATTATAGGTTCTAATTTGGATTTAGGATTAGAAAAGGAATGGTAACCCAACCCTTAGCCTTGGACCTACAAGTACAAGGTCATGACAATATTGAGAGAAAAATTGAATATGTTGATATGGCTGATGGGGTTTTTTTCAAAATTATTTTATGAAATTAAAACCCATTTGAGATGAGATTGTGTGGATTCTAAATATATAATTTTTTTTCCAATTGAATTATTTTTTCTATTTTTCAAATGTTTTTTGATGAAATTGGTCCATAAACTAGAAATATCAGGTTTTTTATTATTTTAATAACTTTTTATTAAAATAATTTTTTGAAAAAAAAATTGTACGTGAACAATATTTAGACAATTCTTTTCAATTTGAAAAAAGGAAAAAGGAAAAATGAAAAGTTTAGGTCATCTTATGTGCGATGTACATGTGGGATTTTCAAACCAACAATTACGACCAATAAAAAACTAACAAAAAATATATATTCAAAAAAAAAAATTATAAAAAAATATCATGAACATTCTTTAATGTGTTAGAGATCATTTTCCAAAAGGATTTATAAAAATACAATTATTTAGGTCAAAATATGGATGGTGTACATGTGCATGCTATGGTAAAAGAAAAGTGACTTTTAAACAGTGGTTTTTAGACATGCCTATTGAAAATGAATTTGTGTCATCTGGGTATTAAAATAAATTACATATTTGGAAACTACACTCTGAGTACTACATTTCATATAACTAAATCTTTTTAAGATTCAACCTTTAATTGCTTCAAATTTTTAGGTCAATTTTGAAAAATTCTAAAAATCAGGGAAAACACTTCCACTTTTTGGCCAAAAAGTGGACTCAACTTCTTGCACACACCCATTTCCTAATAGTTCATGGTTCCTTGGAGCAAAATGGGTCTTTAGAAACAAACTTGATGACAAGGGAAATGTAGTTAGAAATGAGGCAAGGCTTGTTTGCAAGGGGTACTCTCAGGTTGAAGGTACTGATTTTGATGAGACATTTGCACTTGTGGCTAGGCTTGAAGCCATAAGGATGTTTCTAGAATTTTTTGTTTACAAAAACTTCAAGGTATTTCAAATGGATGTTAAATCAACTTTTCTCAATGGTGATCTTAAGGAAGAGGTTTATATGGAGAAGCCTAAAGGTTTTGAGTGTGAAGCAAAACAAGATCATGTCTATAGGTTGAAAAAAGCATTATATGGCTTGAAACAAGCTCCAAGGACATGGTACTCTAGGTTGGATAAGTACTTGCAAAGACAAGGATTCACAAAAGGAGTGGATAATAATTTGTATTTCATGACAAAAGGTGAGGATATTCATGTTGTTGTTGTCTATGTAGATGACATAATTTTTGGAAGCAATGATGGCAATATGTGTTATGCTTTTCCTAGCATCATGAAATCTAAAATTGAGATGTCTATGCTTGGAGAATTGTCCTTTCTTGGATTATAGGTTTCACAACTTGAGAAAGGGTTCTTTATCTCTCAAATTAAGTATGCAAAAGAAATGCTCAAAATATTGCAAATGGATGAAAGTAGATACTCCAATGGTAATTGGATGCAAGCTAGGTAAAGATGATGATTCACCTGATGTAGATCATACCTTATTCATATCTATGATAGGTAGTCCCTTGTACTTGAAACCCTCAAGGCCTGATATCATGCAGACTGTTTTCTTAGTGGAAAGATTTTAGTCCTCTCCCAAGCAATCTCATCTTAATGTGGTCAAGAGAATTTCTAGATATCTCAATGGCACTATTGATTATGGTTTGTGGTATTCTAGATATGATTATTTCACTTTACTTGCTTATACTAATGTTGATTGGGTAGGGTGTCTTGATGATAGAAAGGGTACTAGTGGAGGAGCATTCTTCTTAGGTGGCATATTAGTATCTTGGCATAGCAAGAAACAAGACTTGGTGTCTTTATCAACTGCTAAAGTGGAATATATTGTTGCACTACCTCATGTTGTTCCCAGGTTTTGTGGATGGTTCAAACTCTCAAAGAAATCAAGGTAGAAGTGTCTCAACCTATTCACATTCTATGTGATAACACTAGTGCAATCAATATCTCTAAAAATCTTGTTATGTAGTCAGGAACCAAACATATAGCTATTAGATGTCATTTCTTGAGGGAGAAAGTTTTGACAAATGAAGTTGTTCTAGATTATGTAGCATCTTGTGATTAGGTGGATGATATCTTCACAAAGCCATTGGCAAAGGAATTTTTTGAAAGCTTAAGGGATAGACTTGGTGTTCTTTCCCTTGCCTCTCTTCAATAACATAGGTCATTTATGCATGGTTTTAGGGGGAGTTTCAAATATCATTTTTTATATCCTTAGTTTTTAATGAATTGGTTCTCTCAATTCTTTGTTTTAGATATATTCTTCTTCTTAGTGGAAATCCATGTGTTGCATTGTGTCTATGTCATTCATGGTGATATTAGAGTAATCAATGGTGCTAACCAATGTTGGTGATATACATATTTTGTACTCTAGGTGACAGTATTTTACAGTGCCTATGGATATTTGTTTTTTGTCAATAACAGTCTTGATGCTTTGACAGTGTGGTTTTGATGAATGAGTATAATCGTGTACTTTTTCACAATGCACCCTTTAAGATTGTGAAACTCTGCTTGATGATAGTGACACTTTGATCTTGTTGACATTATGTGACTTCATAATGGCATTTTTTGTGTTTCTAGATCTTGATGGCAATGATTGCTCTCCTACATTCCATTGAGTTGATCTTGCATTCATGTCAATCCATAGTTTGCCTTTGTCTTCATTGAATAGTCCAGTGATGTTTGGCATCTAATGTGCAATACAATTCTTTTTCTTTTATGATCAAATATTTGACAACAAATAACATTCAGTTTGCTTCCTTCGAGTTCATTGCTTGGTGATAACATGTGATAGTGTTTTCTTTGCTTTGGGATAGTGTGTTCTTTGTTCCTTTGGCATTGATGTCAAAGGGCCCGAAGAATTCCTTGCTATCCTATGGAATACACTTTGCTTGGAAAGTGGTGAATACACTTTGCTTGGACAGTGGTGATAGTGGTGAACATTGACAGTGCTTTGAACAATGGTGAACATTGATAGTGCTTTGCTTAGACAGTGGTGAATAGTGTTTAATGACAGTGCACAATGTGGCAATTTTTTTTACAGTGGATTTATTTTTGACAGTAGAATACATAGTGTGGCAATATTTTCTTTTGATAGTGGCTTTGAATTTGCTTTATCTTAACTTTGTCTTGGTTGAATAGTGGCATAATGAATAGTGATCTTACTCATAATGGTTGTGCAGTGAATAGGTAGTTTTATCTTTATAGGGGGAAGAGAAAAGTTTGGAGTATTGACATCAATGCCAAAGGGGAAGTTTGTTGACTTTGGCATTGTTTGTCATTGATGTCAAAGGTGGATAGATTGATTGTTGAATGGGTTAGGTCAAGATGGATTTTTTTGGTGTTGATGCAAAGTTGCTTCATCATTTATTTCATGGTTCATGCTCATTCATTTCATCATTGTTCCATTGATGTCAAAGGTGATTTTTATTTCTTTCTCCTTAATTTCATTCTTCATGTATCAATCAATGTTATGGGTAGTAAGGCTATGGTGTAAACTTTCTTTAGGGTTTGGTGAATTCTTTATACTTAATAACCTAAATTTCTAAGCACCACTAAAACCCTAAGATCTTTCTATACCCTAAAGACCTAGAGTTTACATGACCATCAATCCTTAATTCACTTTATATTATAATTTAAAAGTGACTTTCTATTGTAGGTTGAAAGTCACTTGAGTGACTATTTGAAGGGGTTAAGTCTATTATTGACTGGTCCCTACTCTTAAGGTTAACTGGCATGGTAGGTGAATGGTTCATATTAAACTGCCTAAATACAAATCAATGGCATATATTTAATTACAGATTGGCTACTGAATAAGAATCAAAGGTCAGTATTTAAACTTCAGACTAGTTACTTCTTGATGATCTAACTTTAACAAGAATTTTGAAGTCTTTGCCATTTTCAATTAGTTAACACAATTTTGTAACAGCATTGGAACAATGGTGGAAGGGAGAACCAAGTGAATGCATTGAGGGAACTCAACAGTGAAGTGACCTCAATGTAATGAGGATGAAAGGAAGTGTTATGACGTTTTTATGAAAATAAATGTGGAAAGATATTGTAATCATTAGTGGAACTATAGATGAGAAAATTTGATTGGTTTGTCATTTGAGTTTATTCTTTCAATGGTGGAATGTGACTCAAAGAAAAGGGTCTATATGAATTGACTATAATGCATTGAGGATTATCTTATCACTTTTTGCACATGTCAAGGATATAGTAAGGAGTTTTGAATAACAAATATCTTTCAAGTGTAATCTCTTCTTTGCACAGACCTATGTGATCTGAGAATGTTTACAAAGGCTTTTGAATCTGTGGAGAGTCTAAAATAGTGTGCATATGCTTTGAACAAGAAGATGAATAAGGATTTGTCTATTTGAGTGAAGTTTGTCAATGTAACAAAAAGTCACTGTCTTATTTTCTTTGAGTTATTCAAAGTATGTGAGAGTCAGAATGTATGCAAAAAATTTCTTGTAAAAGAAGTGTTCATTCTTATATGTAGTGTAAATAGA
>VDFB02108320.1:0-22621 GCA_007258455.2 Sequoia sempervirens
GAATGAAGATATTCATGTTCTCACCTCCCATACTTCAAAGAAGAAAGGAAAAGAGGGAAGGAAAGGATTCTTCAAAAGGAATAGGGACAAGGGAAATGATGAGGCACCTCCATCCAAGAAGAAGAGGGATATGTCCAAGATTCAATGTTTTAGGTGTGATAAGTTTGGGCACTTCGCCAAGTATTGCCCAACTAGACCTAAGCAGCAGGCTACAGTTGCAGATGTTGATGATGCCTCTCCTCAAAAGGATTCAAGTGAATATTTGTTCTATTCAGCATTATCAAGTAGTGTACCTTCTGACACCAACACTTGGATAATCGATAGTGGTGCTTCACGACACATCACCGGTTTCAAGGAGCATTTATCAAGTTTGGTGGAGAAGGAGTCTTCTGAACAAGTCATCATTGGAGATGATGCTAGCTATTCCATGAAAGGAATTGGGACCTCTACACTTCACTTGGACTCCGACATATCACTTCATTTGGGTAATGTACTTTATGTTCCTGGAATCAAGCGCAATCTTATTTCTATATCAGCATTGGAAGATAAAGGATATCAAGTGGCCTTTTCCAAAGGCAAAGTTCTAGTGTGGATGCAGAACTCTAGCTTCAAGGATGCTCGAGTAATTGGAGTTAGACATGATAACCTCTACAAGGTTTGCTCACATTCTCTTCAAGCTTTGGTTCATGACTCTTCAAGTCTTTGTGATCTTTGGCATCGGAGATTGGCTCACTTACACTTCCGAGCCCTACCTATTATGGAGAAGATGGTGATGGGCCTTCCTAAGTTCAACCAGGAGCACGAAGGCACATGCAAGGGCTGCGCATTAGGTAAGAACATAAAAGCCCCTTTTCATAGTAGAGAAAATAGATCTAAGTGTATTTTAGACCTAATTCATTCTGATTTATGTGGTCCAATGTCTGTTCCTTCTTCGAGTGGTTTTTTGTATTATGTTCTTTTCATTGATGATCACTCTAGGAAGACTTGGATTTATTTTTTGAAATCTAAAGAATCTGAGGAAGTATTGGATAGGTTTAAAGAGTTTAAAGCCTCGGTAGAAAATCTTTCTGGTAAAAGAATTAAAGTCCTTAGATCTGACAATGGTGGAGAATACACCTCTGGTAGTTTTCGGAATTTTTGTATTGATGCAGGGATTAAGAGGGAGTTCTGTGTTCCCTATAATCCCCAACAAAACGGTGTTGCAGAAAGAAAGAATAGAACGATTGTGGAAGCAGCAAAGGCCATGATACATGATCAAGATTTGGCAACCTTCCTATGGGCGTAAGCCTGACAGTTGTATATGTTCAGAACAGAAGTCCTCATAAGATCTTGAAGAATATGACTCCGGAGGAAGCCTTTACAGGGAAGAAGCCTAAAGTCAGTCATTTGAGGATCTTTGGATGTCCTGTCTATGTTCATGTTCCAAAGAAAAAGAGAACTAAGTTGGAGCCTTCTGGCAAGAAGGGAATATTTGTGGGCTACAGTGAGACATCAAAAGCCTACAGAATATACATTCCGTGCCTAAGTTGATAGAGATTAGTAGGGATGTCACATTCGAAGAAGATGTCGCATTCAGGAGATCCAGAGGGATTCATATGGAGATTGATAATGAAGAGTCTCCTCAGGACATGGAAGTTGACCATACTCCTGAGATTCAGAGGGAGACTATGGAACCAAAGGAAGATCTTGATCCAGTTGAACCCTCGGAACCTACTAATGGGCCTACTGACATTGTTATTGGGAGAAAGAGACTCCTATGGGCTAAGTTGCACTATGCAAGAGAATAAAGCTTTGCAGCATCTCTAGAGGCACATTCAAAGAAAGCAAAAGGCCACATAAGTTCTTCAGTTATGTTGCCTTGATGAGTCAGATTATAGAATTTGAGCCTACCTGTGTTGAGGAAGCATCTAGTCTTCAAGTTTGGAAAGATGCTATGACAAAGGAGTATCAGTCAATTCTTAAGAATGATGTTTGGGACATTGTTCCTAGACCCCAGGGCAAATCAGTGGTATCTTCAAAATGGCTCTTCAAAATCAAGCATGTTGCAGACGGGAGCATTGAGAAGTACAAGGCAAGATTTGTGGCTCGTGGGTTTTCTCGTAAAGAGGGAGCTGACTATGATGAGACTTTCTTTGCTCTTGTTGTCAACCGCTACACTTCGCCGTAACCATCATTGCCATTGTCGCATCTAAAGGATGGAAGATTCACCAGATGGATGAAGACAACCTTTCTCAATGGAGTGATTGAGGAAGAGGGTTTACAGAGCAACTTGGATGGATTTGAGATTCATGGAAGGAGTCTCATGTTTGTGTCAAGAAGGCCTTGTGCTGTCCCTTTAAGGTGCTCCCTCGCATGGTGTACTAAAGGATTGATCAGTATCTATCAAGCCTGGGTTTCTTGAAGAATGATGTTGATTCAAATCTCCACTTCAAGGTAATCAATGGTGATGCATTAATTTTGGTTTTATATGTTGATGATCTAATCCTTACTAGATAAGATCACCTGATTCTTGAATGTAAGAAGGATTTAACTTCTGAATTTGAGATGAAGGACCTTGGGCTCATGCATTACTTCCTTGGCTTAGAAGTCTGGCAAAAAATAGATGGTATGATTCTAAGTCAAGGGAAGTACACCATTGATATACTTAAGAGATTTGGCATGATGAATTGCAAATCCATGTCTACACCTATGGAGACCAATCTTCATAAATTGAAGGAGGCTGCAGCTAGTTCAGATTTGGTGGATCCCACATTGTACAGACAACTGATTGGATCCTTGATGTATCTAGTTAACACTAGACCTAATATTTGCTATGCAGTAAGTGCACTTAGCCAGTTTATGTGTGATCCGAGACAGATACATCTTGTTGCAGCTAAACATATCCTGAGATACTTGCGTGGCACAGTTGGATATGGGTTGAGGTATACTTTAGATGCACTTGGAGTTACATGCTTTCACCGACTCGACAAGGTGTTGTGTTAGGATCGAAGAGCACTCCGGTTGTTAAGTCAGCTTGGGATCTCGCTATGATTTCCGTGCAAAGAGGAAGCAAACATCGTAGCATTGGAGTACAACAGGCCGAAAGTACATAGCAGCTTGTATGGCAACTCGAAGCAAAGGTGGCTTCGTGAAGCTCTTGGCAGATTGTTTGGACAATCAATGGAGCCTACTATCATTCACTGTGGTAATCAGAGTTGTGTGAAGCTTTCTGTCAATTCTATGTTTCATGACAGAACCAAGCACGTTGAGATCAAGTACCACTATATTAGAGATATGGCACTGCGGAAGGCTGTACAGTTGAGGTACATCAACAAAGGATGAGCAGATGGTGATATTCTCACCAAGCCTCGCTTAGGATAAAGTTTGTGTACTCCTCGGTGATGTTTGGTATGGTGGCAACCAAATTTGGATCGAGTATGAGTCTTAGCATCAAAGGAGCCTTGTTAATGCATTTTCCTCGAGACGGAAGAATTTGAGGTGCAGCCCTTGTTAATGCATTTTCTTCTGAGACGGAAGAATTTGAGGTGCAAGCCCTTGTTAATGCATTTTCTTGAGACGGAAGAATTTGAGGTGAAAGCCCTTGTTTCCACCCTCTGAGCTGAGTCATGGTGGGTGTCATGTGTGAGACTCCATGACATGTGTTGTACTTGTGTTTCACCCTCTGAGAGAGTCATGGTGAAAGTCACATTGAGGTGACAACATCACGTAAGTGATGAACACTTGTACTTACCATTCTATGATTGATATCGAGACGATATCTAATATCACGGTGAGGTGATATTCTTCTCTTCATATCTGATTTGAGATGATTTGTTTTATGCAGCTGGAAGTTCTCTCCCTAGCTGAGAGGGAGTGTTAATGATAAGTACAGCTACAGTCGATCCTTCCAGCTCTGTCCTATTGAAGGAAGCATAAATTAAATGATAGCCTGTCGGCTATTTAATTTGTTGTCTTATATTTATGTGGAGGCTCGAATGTCTTGAGGCCGACCTCTCTTATATTCTTTATGATTGTATTGAGGCCGATATTCTTTATGATTGTATTGAGGCCGACATTCTTTATGATTGTATTCTGGCCGACATCCTTTATGACTTGTAATTAACATTTATCTTGGCCGACCTTATGATATGAAGAGGTGCGACCTCTCTAAGTTGTATATATACAAGGTTCATTCATCATACAGTGCGATCATCAAGGGCGATACATCATAGTGCGAACATCATACAAGTGCGAACCTCATACAGTGTGAATATTATACAGTGCGAAGATCATACAGTGCGTAGTATTTTCCAGGTGCGAATTCTGTAGGTCTCCATTCAGTCAATTTCGAATATTGCCAGGTGCGAATTTCTGTAGGTTCATTCTCTGTCAAGTGTGAAGTCTTTCCAGTTCTTCAAGATCAGATTGCGAATTGATCTCAGGGCAGGTTGTGAACTATTCTAGAACAGAATTTGAAGTGTCAGCTTGTTATCTGTTATTGCATATTACCAGGTGCTGAATATTGGTCTTGTGTTAGACCTAATTGTAACGAGATTTGTTGCCACTGTTTTAAATATAAGAGAGATCTTTGTTGCTGGGTTTTTCTCCCTCAAGAGGAGGGTTTTCCCAGGGTATCTGCTGTGTTATTTTGTCTGATTTTTGAATTATTTTCTGTGCATTTAATCTGTTCACTTAAAATTTACAGCTTATCTCCATCAACAACATGAAAAGAGGACAATTAAAGGATTTGTGAATTATAGTTAAACAATAACATAAATAAGTAGTTGGATAGTGGATTAAAGAAAAGAACATAAAATTATAAACAAATAGATTTTTTGTAAATGATAAACTGGTAAAATGAGAAAAAATAGAAACAAAATATGAACTTACCTTTTCGATTTCGTTTGCCAAAATTTAGAAGTTTTGCTCATTGAAAACCCACTCAACCACATCAAATTTTATAGTAGTCTTACCATATGCAAAGGCTTGAATTTTCCTTTAATTCTATCTTCTTTCAAGTGTGCCCTTGAAACTTGAAAACACACCTTTGAATACTTCTTTGATTTTGAACTTAATTGTCTCCTTTTAGTTGTAGCTTTCTCATTTGGATGCACACTTGTGTTAGCCACTCCTTAATAAGGTGTGTTCTTCGATCTTCATTCGCTCTTTTGCATTAGACTTATTGAACGTTTGGCATTCTTTGCATAGGTGCATCCTTATACCCCAAGTGCACACTTGTATAGGGTTTTTTGATGAATCTTTGAACTTTGTTAATTTCAACTTTTACCCATTCCTTAGAACATTTTGACATCAAATCTTTCATACTCATTCAATTGTCTTGAACAATCTCTTGGCATATGCCATATTATATTCAAATTTTAAAAATATTCAATCAAGGAACTATTTTGAAGTGAAATCAAGTACATGGGTTATTTGAAAAGAGGAATCAAGTATAAGGTTTTTTATTAGTCACATGTACTTGTACTTTAAAATATATTAAACAGAGCATCTACATCTATTAGGTGCACACTTGTATAGGGTTTTTTGATGAATCTTTGAACTTTGTAAATTTCAACTTTTACCCATGCCTTAGAACATTTTGACATCAAATCTTTCATACTCATTCAATTGCCTCCTTTGTTTATCATGCACCTAATATTGTGGAAGGATCGTTTCAAAAATCACATTCCCTTTGGTGAGGTGCATCCCTATACCCTAGGTGTACCCCTATGAATTGTCCTTAGAACCTTCTTGATTTTGAATCCAATCCCATTTGATGAAGTGTGCCATGAGCTCCATTCTTTAACAAATTTCTCTTTCGAAAACTTCTTCCTCCACCACTATGAATGATTTTGTACTCTCAATTTGACAATCTTGCAAAGGTTAGAAAAGGACAAATGACAACAAGACAAAGCAAGCTAGATGAGACCTAGAACATGTTTGCACATAAGACCACTTAGGATAATGACTTTAGCTTGAAACTTGATGCATATTGAAAGTTTTTGTATGGGTACAATAGGGTATGAGGTGAAATCAGTGGCTCGAGGGTTGGAAGGTGAAGGATTGGCCTCCATGCCAACATAGGTTACAAAATCTCCAAAGGTCATTGCTAAGTTGAGGAGGCAATTGGTATTTTTGTAGGGTTTGAGCAAATGTTTTGCAAAGCTACATGTGCATCACCATTGTTGTAGGCTTGAAGTTGGTAGCAACTTCACCATACTAGTATTTGTTGGTTCGTTGGTTCACATAGCACGCTGTCAAAGGGAGGTTTGTTATTGAGTGAGATTTCCTTCACTTGCAGGCCACCATAGAGGACATCAAGTGCATGCTGAGGAGAAATGGGTGGAGGGAATTGTTGAAAATGTGCTAGATTCCCCTATCCCAAGGGAGCATTTGGGAGTGGCCTAGTCATAGCTATTGCTTATTGATCTAGTTACTGTTGTTTTTTGTTAGCTGAATGGGTTTGTTCGTTACTGTTGTATATGGTGGTATGTAGTCAACTTTTTGAGCTGGTGTATGTTAGTGGGTATGTTGTTACAACATATATATGTAGGAAGTTTATTCTCAAGGGTTGGAGGCCCCTATAGAAGCACAACTATTAAATCTAAAAAAGACACTCGATTACTGGCTGGTGTATATTAATCTTACAACGAATATAACAAATCAAATTATTTGTCTACAAAATTCTTCCGATTGGTTCTGCTGCAAAATCACTCAAGTTCTTTAACATGATACTCCTGTTTGATTTGTACATTGATTAACACTCAGTTATTTCCATGTCATCATAAATTTAATATTATTCCTATGAAAACTTCAACAAAATGGCATATTATCTATCTACAAAATTTCCTTATCGGTTGTGCTTGGGTTTTTTTTTAGTTGTTGAACATGATGGGCCTTAAAACATGTTGAAGAGGTTCAACAAGTCTTTTCATGTCAAAGGTCGGTCTGTATAGATGAATGTATGATTTTTAAGAGCCACATTGTTCATTTTCTTTACAGGTGATATTTGTTTAGCAGATTAAAATTTATTTTCACCATTATTGAAAATTTAACTGACAAGTTTTGTTAGTTCAATACCTATATTTTGTGTAAAATTCATATTTTTCCTTAGGTTGGTCGGCCTCTAGATTCATCTTTTCCCTCAAATATATGTTGAAATGGAAAAAGAGGGAGCAATTATATATTCTTACTAATGAGAAATGAAGTTCTTGGCTGGATTTAAATTTCAAACCAAAATATCTTTTCTAAATCATGTGTATTTGGCAATCTAGAAAATAATATTTTTAAGTCTCTTACAAACTAACCATTTAAATTTCTGTATTTTCTAATGATATGATTGTTAAAAAATCTTTTACACCAGGATAGAAGGATCTCACTGAATTTTACTGCATTGTAGTCATCTATTATCTTAAACATTAAAAGGGATATGTTAATCTATATTTTGTTTCAAGATTCTTGGATAGTTGATGATTAATCGCGTGAGAATTATTAAGTTTCATTAGCATATTCTTTGTATGCCCTAAAGGCTGCTAGTTTCTTGCACTTCATTTTATAGATTTCTGAGACTAATTGTTGTTTAAAATACTATTTTTAACTTTTCTCTTGGAACTATAATAAAAAAACATTAACTTTCTGTGTTGTTCAATTTGAGGACTCTTTGGATCAATGGATCTAGAATAAGATTTAATACTACATTTGAGTTCTTAACTCTTCTCAAAAGGATAGCTTTGGATGGAGTACATAAATAGAATATAAATTGTTGACAAGAATTCAAAATCACAGTGGTTTTTACTTTTTTCCGCTATTCTGACATAAAATGATATATTTTGTTCTAATGTGGCCAGGGTGGAATCTGAAAAAGGCATTTCTATAACAAACCACTCAGTATTGGTAGGTTGTTTCTTTTTGAAAGCCAATTTTTAGTTTTTTGGTCTTGCCTCTCTGTAGGTATCATTTTCTATTTAGTTTTTCTATTGTATTTTCCTTGTCTCTGACATGGATTGGTGAGTTTATCTGTTCTGTTTTTGATAAAGTAAAATATTTGTATTAAGTATAAATAGAGATCACAAAAATTGAAAAACAACAGTTTTACATCCATATGAAAAGAGTTGAGTACAAAAAACCCTCCAAAGGGGAGATATAACAACGATAGTACAAAAAGTAACTGAAGATATTCAAGATTACAAATATAAGATCAGATAAGGACTGTTTTAATACTGCAGCAACATAAAGAAGTAAATAGTTTGATATTTCCAAAGGTTGAAGGTTGAAGAACATAGTTCTACTAATAGCTGATTCATGAAGACAATATAGCAGAGCTGCTTGCTGTTGTTTGGGCGAAAAGAAGGATTGCTATCAGCATTCCAAACCCACCAACATATCCCTCACTTTGGTTGTCTATGGTAGAATTCCATTGATTCACTGAATCAGCAACTTCATTGAGTGGAAAATTCTGGGTTTTGGGCTGCCTTGTGGATTGTGGATCTACTGAAGCTGCTGCTGAACAGCGAGATTATCTCTTTCAGTCTTTTCCAAAAGCAATTATTTTTGTAGCGTTGGTTCAGTTGAAGATATTCTAAGAGCAATGTGCCAAGTCTTATTCTTGCTTATGCAGGTAGGTGATAACTGCAAATTGATATTCTTTGATTCCCTGTAAGTTTTGTTGCAGGAGGTGGGTATGTTCTTTCTTGAGATCCTGAATTTTGTTCTGAATTTCTGTAGTTTTTAGGAGCCCTTTAAGGTGTCATTTTTATGTAGGCAAGGGCTAAGTGGATGGTAGTTTATGAAAGGAGAGCCTATACAGATGGATGGATCTCCTCTTTGTTTGCTGAATGGGCCTTGCAGTTACAGAACTTGGATTGACAAGATTAAGAGAATTATCACACAGATTAAAAGTAGAGACAATTTTTTGTGGAATACGGTGGAATGAAATAAACTTCCTTTTTTGCCTTTTTGATGTCTCATGTATTTTAAAATAAGGGGCCCCTTTTACTATTCATTTTCCCACTTAACTTTAGACTCACATTAATAAAGTTAAATAATTGAGTTTAACTTTATAATTTAAACTTTATTAATGCGGAGATGAATTAAACCAATGGAATTGAAATCATCTGACGGTAATACCCAAATTTTCCATTGAAAAGACACTGTCACTGGAGATCACAGCCCGCCTGATGAATTACTATTAACAACATTAATGACTTACTAAAAATAGTAAGTATGCCAAAACTGCCTCCAGACACCCCAGATTGACTTGCAACGAAAATTGCCTAGGTCAAAATCCTCAAGATTCCTTAAAAGCCTTGGTTAGCCTATGGAACCAAGGAGGAATAGGCTAACGACAACATCATACAATGCAAGCCAGAAAAGGGGACATTACAGTCCTCCCTTCCCAAAATTGCTTGTCCTCAAGCAATTCCAATGCTACCGCAAGATCACTATGCTGAACCAAACTGAAATTGAGTATGATCCCAGGTTCCCAAGTCAACCTAGGAGATCGATAGCACCAGCCGCTGAAAGCACTGCTCTGTTGGATGCCAACACAAGGGACCTCCTAATAACAACTAGTAAGTAAGGCAATCAAATACTGGACCATCTCTGTCAACTCCTCAGGTAACTGCTCTCCAAAAAGACTGAACTGGAACCCCATGGGAGTAAACCCCAGTAAGCCGACATTGGCTTCCTCATCCTCAACTGTTGAACTGCAAACCCAAGTGATTCCAGGATTCCAAATCAACCTCAAAAAGGAACCACCATGTTGATGCTGTGCCACTTTGCTATAATCATAAACTGAAACTCTGCTATCATGTGCAAACCCATCACCCATGTATGTACCTGAATCTCCTATGTCATTAAGGATACTTAGCATAAAATGAGGAATCGTTTTCAGCATATCTCCAAATGTAATCACACACATCTCTTCACAAATTTCAGCAACAACAAGTTTGAAAAACTGACTTATACTCACTTCCTGAATTCCTTTGCTCTCATAGACTGGTAAATTCTCATCAATATCCAATTCCCAAGTGTTGTAGAGATCATTATGTGCACTCAAATCTATACAACCGGTTGTTATCATCGCTACATGATTTGAAAATTCAATGATCAACATCATAGGAGAACTTTCATACATTGAAATGTGAGATGGAAGCCAAGGAACCGAATCTGAAAATTCATTCCAAATTGGTTGTAGGCTGCTAAAATATGGCTCATACAACAAATAAAATGCTTTCTTATTGGTTAGAGAGAGAGTGTGATCAATTGCTAACCATTTAACTATCAACTCTTCAATGCAATGACTCCCATGTTCATTCAAACTTCTTGATATGTCCATGCAAACAAGAACTTTATATACCTCATGCTCCTTCTTGATGCCAATTTTTAGACAACAGGGGAAGTTCATACCTTGTGAGAAACTTGAAACAATGAAGACATCCTCATGCTTAGGCTTGTAATCTTGAGTATATGCAAAGGGATTTTCCAAATCTATGTCAACCTGAAAATTCTTATGACAAACAAGTGCATAAGGACTGCTGTTCACCGTCAACGAATCAGCATTTGATACAAACTCTTTCATAGAATCTTCATAGTGTTCAGTCAATTCTTCTGCAAACTTCGGTTGCTCACCAATGGTGGTTGTCCTTTCTAATGTAGCTGTCATAAGAAACTGATTTTCTGATTGAGATTGTGCCAAACTCAGCTCTAAGTTAAGCTTGTCAATCTGATTTTCTGCTCTTTGTAGAGCCTCTTGAGCAGCCTCCAAGGTATCCTTAGTATCCACAAGCTCATAGGTGGGATTATCAACTTCTTCTTCTTTCCTATACAATGATTCTTCCTTGATTACCTGCAAATCAGCTTGAGACGATTCTTCTTTACCCCTTTTTTCTCTACTGTCAAGTTGTCTCTTCCAAAGGTGACCTTCAACCAACTTGTGCATGTCATCAAAATGTGTCTGCAACCATCTTATCTTCATTGACCTTCAATTGTTTTTCCAATTTGTGTGACTTAACAACATTAGATTCATATGTTGGATTAGCTGATTTACCTTGAGGGATTTGGCTCTCATAGCAAATTTCTTCTGTGATATCTTCTTCGCATTCTTGCTGATTTAGAACCAAGGCAGCATTAGAATCAAGCATAAGGTTACCATCAACAACATTTGGACCAATTTTTTCATGTGGAGAAGATGAGGCAGCAATAACATGAGTCATGGAATCACCAAAAGAAGCCATTACCCTTCCAGAATTGTCAAGCATAATTTCCAAATTACCTACAAAGAATCTTGTGTAACCTTTACCTGAAGTCACAATTGATTCAATATGTTGGGACCCATCCTCTTCATCACTGGTCCAAACTTCTTTGGCTGACTTATCTTCCTTACTAACCCCACAATTGTGATCGGGTGTCCAAGTCCCCTGACAAGTGAAACATATCTGCTCCCTTCTCATTTGGTTCTTACTTTTTTTGGGAGACCCTGCAACCTGTAAGCCCAATGAGATTAGTTCATTTTCAGTCATCTGTTTCTTGAACCTTTCAATCTTCTACTGAATCAAACCCTTTGAGAAAGCATAAGCTGTGGGGGAAACACACTGCTCCTTCCTCCAAATGGCTAACAAGTCTGATTGCAACCGTTTGTAGATACCATCATCCTCATCTAGGATTAAGGACATAATAGTTTGCATACAATCCCTCACATTGTTTGCATGATGCTTCCTAATTTTAGTTAAGAAGCATTGAAACATTTGCAGAATCAATTTATCACACTTGAGATCCAACATTAAGATAAATGGTCTGAATTTTGCCATGATTTCTATAATCTTAGCCCTTTTACCAAAAGTACGGGCTTTGACATCATGTAACCCATATAGGCTCTCCACAATCAGCTGTAGAACCTTCTTTAATATGCTAACATTATAGGGTGCTACAGGAGCTATTATCCTTATGATCTCACTATGACAAGAAGCAACTGCAAGTCTCACCTTTTCACAAGGATGTTCCATGAACTTGTGTTGGACCAAAGCGAGCATTGAGGGTTGCATAGCCCAATTCATAAGCATCCAATCTGCTTGATCTACTTTGGACAAATACGTGTCTATTTCCTCCAGCTTAGAGAGAACATCATTGGTAGATTTCATGAACTTCAATTGTAATCCAATTACATAGAGCCAATTCCCTACATCCTTTTCTTTCTGCAAGTCCCTTAGCTGTTTACCATTGAATGTATCATTGAATTCTTTTGAGAAAAGATCACTTTTCTTATCTGCCATTGTCTTCATTTTATTTACTGCAAAATCCCTTGCAAAATCTGCTCTAAATTTTTCAGTTTTTTTAAATCTAATGTAAATTTCCTCAGTTTCAGCAACTGGACATTCTGTCAAACAGTTGTCTTGCAGTCTCTGGATTCCATTCTATTGAATATGGGATTGCATATAAGAAGTGCCTTAATCACAATATTTCCAATAATGAAGACTGCCCAAAAATGCAAACCCAGAATCTCGTTTATGCTGTCTGCAATCTTGAATTCAACTTGACAGTGCTTTGTCAACTACAATATTTCAACAAAGGTGCAAACCTGAAGATTCTTATACTGATGAATTTACAACTGCAGTCTTAATTGTCCCATATCAAAGACTCAACCACAATACAAGTAAGTCTCAGCCTACAAGATTGATAGACAATGACAAAGGGGTGTTTATGACAATAATGCCAATGCAGACCTGATGACTGTAGAATTCGACTATATTCAGTTATTACAATACCTTGCCTTTGATGCTAAAGAAAACTCGATATATTCTTCAAAAATTGTCAAGTTTGGACTTATTCACTAATTCGTCCTTTCTAAATGTGTGATATCCACGTCTTTGTCTTTGTCTTCAAGCGACACTTTCCTTCATGAAGCGACTCCTTCACCAAGTGCGGATTACTTTATTATTGCATCTTCCTCTAAGATCGAAACTTTCAAAATCTGGCTGACCTGGAGCTCTTTTGGATTTTCTGTTCTTTGTCCTTTCTCCTGAAGAATAAAATAATCGATACCTTAAATGAGACCATCGATAACTTTAAAATAGCTTTTCCCTTTACTGAGGACGGCTTCAAGCACCTCCCAACAACTCTCTAAAAACGTCCTCCCTTTATTTGAAAAAAATCGAACCTCTAGCAGCTCTCTTCCTTTCTGACAAATTTTTGTCTTAACATATTTTTTCCTTTTGACTTTATCACAGATGTCAACACCATATAAATCGTCCTCCTCATGCACCCACTGCTACTTGTCTTACTTCCATCGGCAACTCCTCAATTTATCTTTAACGATAACTCTCTTCAATATATTTGATGCTCAGATCCACCTTGGAATGATACGGCGCTGAATGAAATATGATTTTCCAGCAAAGGATTAACTATTACAAATAATTGATTCCTTCAGAAAGAACATTATTTCATATTACATAGAATTTCATCTTATCTTGTCTAACGTGTTTTTTGTCTCTATCGGCCTTCAATTCTTCTGAATATTTGTCTTATTCTGCATCGGATAAAATAGATCGATAGGTTCTCTTGATTAAATCTTCAGTGTCCTGATTTTGGTAATCCCCACGTCAAGGTTTGAATAAACCAAAGACTCTACCATGGCATACAAATAATTAATCGGGCATCTTTTCAATTCACCAATATATCAAATGACTAATCACCTATGACTGGTAATTTTTTCCTAACCCTATATTTTGAGAATTTCCTGATTGCTCATAAAAAAATATTTCCCACACAGGATGGCAGGAAACCGACTCTGATACCACTGTAATGAGCCAAACTAGATCTGACTCAAAACCCCCAATTTTCTACCCTTAATTTTCAGTTTTTTCATTTAAATAAAAACTTATGTAGAATCTATTCTGAAGATATGAAATTCCAGCACAATAATAAACTGCAAAAATAATCCGGCTTTTGCATTTATTCAGAAATAGTTGCAATAATACATCAGCTATGGCAACTTACAAATACAAATATTTTGCAGCAATACAACAGCTACTGCAAATCTGACAAACCCTCAGAAATAGCTTGAATCCGAAGCACAAAGTGAGATACCTGAATGATATCTCCAACAGACAATGGGTTTCCGTCCACTGCCTTCAAGCTCGAGGGGTTCCGTCCTCAAACCTGCTGAAAGCCAAAGCTTCCCTGAATTCTCCAAGAGAAAGTAATAACCAAGCATATACCAAGCATGCTGAAAGTGAGCCCTTGCAACCTTTTTATAAGCTTCTCATAAGAGCTCATTCACATTTTTAACCAATGTGGGATAAAACATAAACTTCCTTTTTTGCCTTTTTGATGTCTCATGTATTTTAAAATAAGGGGCCCCTTTTACTATTCATTTTCCCACTTAACTTTAGACTCACATTAATAAAGTTAAATAATTGAATTTAACTTTATAATTTAAACTTTATTAATGCGGAGATGAATTAAACCAATGGAACTGAAATCATTTGACGGTAATATCCAAATTTTCCATTGAAAAGACACTGTCACTGGAGATCACAGCCCGCTTGATGAATTACTATTAACAACATCAATGACTTACTAAAAATAGTAAGTATGCCAAAACTGCCTCCAGACACCCCGGATTGACCTGCAACGAAAACTGCCTAGGTCAAAATGCTCAAGATTCCTTAAAAGCCCTGGTTAGCCTATGGAACCAAGGATAGCCTATGGAACCAAGGAGGAATAGGCTAGCGACAACATCATACAATGCAAGCTAGAAAAGGGGACATTACAGATGACATGGGTTATCTTTTTAAAGGAAAAGTCGGAAGCATTTGAAAAGTTTAAGGAATTCAAAGCCTTAGTTGAAAATGAAACTAGTCTAAAAATCAAGTGCTTGAGATCAGATAAAAGGAGGTGAGTTTACTTCAAATGAATTTGAAGAATTTTGTGAACATCATGGGATAAGGATACATCTTTCAGCTGCAAGGACTCCACAAAAAAATGGAGTGGTAGAAAGAAAAAATAGAACTGTTCAAGAGATGACAAGAACTATGTTAAATGAGTCTAATTTATCAAACACATATTGGAGAGAGGCGGTTCATGCAACAGTGTACATTTTGAACCAAGGGCAAACCAGAGTCAACAATAGTAAGACACCTAATAAACTATGGAAGGGTAGACTTGCAATGGTTAAGTACTTCAAAGTTTTTGAGAGAAAATGCTATACAAGAAGAGATGATGAGGATTTGGAAAAATTTGACTATAGATCTGATGAGGGTATATTCCTTGGTTACTCTTCAAGAAGAAAGGCCTACAAATGTTATAATAAAAGATTGCACAAAATTTGTTGAAAGTGCAAATGTAAGAGTGGATGAAAAAAGGCATCAAAAAGAAAAATCACATGAAGTTGATTACCCAAAGGAAGAAAGTTGCAAGGGAGAGGAAGGAGAGGAAGAAGTTGAAAATGAGGTAATTGAATGAAAGGACACAAAGGCACCATCCAATTTTTTTAGAAGGAATCATCTAGAAGATCTAATGCTTGGTGATAAAGATATTGAAATTTAGACAAGGCAATTGGAAAATGCATCAGAACATGCAAACCTATCCCTGTTATCTAAGATAGAACCTAAGAACTTTGCAGAAGCAAGCGAAGACAAGCATTGGGTTGGTGCTATAGAAAAAGAACTAAATAAAATTTAAAAGAATGAGACTTGGGAGCTTGTCCCAAGACCAAAAGATAAAAATGTGAGTGACATCAAATGGGTTTTTAGGAACAAGTTGAATGAAGATGGCCAAGTTGTGAGAATAAAGGAAGGTTAGTATGCAAAGGGTATGTTCAAGTAGAAGGTATTGATTTTGAAGAAAATTTTGCTCTTGTTGCATGACTATAGGCTATTAGAATGTTATTGGTGTTTTCTTGCTTTAAGAACTTTAAAGTCTATGTCATGCCCTCGGACCAGTAACATTAAAATAAGCGATATGGAAAAACAAGTAAATAAAATAAATATTTAAAATTCAGATATAAGTCATGACTACTTAATATTATTATAATGACCATCAATCATATTACAATTATAATTATCAAAAAGATAATATTATAATTGTAATTATAAAATATGAATAAGATAGCAATTTAAATATCCTAACTAAATATTAAAAAATATATATATTAAAACATTGTTATTTACATCTTATTAAATAAATAATATTATATGATATAATGGAGTCGTGTCATATCAAGCATTGACTAATATCTAAAGGTCAACATATATTTTATTTGTCATAGTCTATATGGCAATCGTGAAGGATGGGTACTAGGAGTATCCAAGAGATCAATATCTAGGTTGGGAAGGCTATATGCGACATATTGAATATTGGCGCTACCCTTTGCTTGAGGAACAACGGGTTTATATTGTTTCGAAGTCTAATATCATTGACTGAGATACTATCGGGCTCTCCTTTGACCACCGCACTTTGTATGAAGTGAAGACGTGGGAAATATGATAGCCGCCACCATTTCATGTGATATCGGCTGTGATATGTTAGAAAATAAATATTGTCAGGCTACCTCTTGAATCGTTGTCTACAGGAATAATACCGCCGCTCTCACACGGGGGTAATGATATATTAAGAATCCAAATGCCGCCATATATTGTCGAGTTCTATATTTGTTTCACCCTCAAACAATAATATATTAATTCCCTATTTTGATCCGTTGCTCTAGTTACTCTCACGACATGTATATCTTCTGCACCACTTGTTATCAGGCTCCAAAACTTATACACAGCGGATTATCATTGAAGGTGTGATAGCCTGATCCGATTCATCTGCTAGCACCGATATCTTTTATTGGCTCATCGAACACTCAGTTGAAAATCAATAGTCACCATACTCTGACACCTTCACGGGAATGTTTAAGTAAATAGAGGCAATTATTATTATTTAAGATTGGACAATATTCTTCATTGTGAAGTGCCGCTATGGTTAAGGCAGCAATACATAAAAGATGTTAATTAAATGGCAACGTTGGTAGTGAAAAGGTGCAGCAATAATCTCTAGAAAACATCGAATGGATGGCCATTGGTTATGGTCAGGAATTAAAATAAGTCTTAAGGAACAATTAGAGCATGATTAGACAAAGAGACGCATCCCTTGACAGAAAGCTAAGAGGCTATGTCTTTTGGCCTAACGTGGCTATAAAAAATGAGCAAAGTTTATGGCAAAGGGGAGGGAAGAGAATTGGGGAATTGAATACATTCTAAGTTGCAGATCAGAATGATCCTAAGAGGGCCAATTGATCATCTATTCAGGCTGCATGATATGTGATACTCAAATGCTTTGAAGCCTAAGTCAGACACAACAACTAAGGAGAGACATCAGTTTGATGTATACAATCATACAGAGAAATCGAAGGCAACATCTACATTAGATGTCCATTTAGCATTCTAAAAATAATATAAAGTGCAAACTATATATGTAAATCAGAATTTATAGTTCATTCCTACCAGCATATTATTAATATACAAAGTCTAGTAAAGTCTACCATTTGATATATTGGTCCTAGGCCTTTGGAATATTTTGATATAGAAGACTTAAGGCAAAAATTAAAATAATTCTATAAGGGGACATTACAGTCTATCAAATGGGCATCAAGTCAGCATTTCTAAATGGAAAATTAGAGGAAGAAGTGTATATTGAACAGCCAGAAGGGTTCCTCCTATCATAAGATAAGGATTATGTGTGCAAGTTGAAGAAGGCACTTTATGGGCTGAAACAAGCCCCCAAAGCATGGTACTCAAGACTTGACAAGTATTTTAAACAACAAGGTTTTAAAAGAGGAATTGTTGATAGCAATCTTTAGATCACAACTAAAGGTGATGATTAGTTGATTGTTGTAGTTTATGTAGATGATATCATTTTTGGTGGTAGTAATAACAAAATGGGTCAAGAGTTTTCCATGGAAATGCAAAAGGAGTTTGAGATGAAAATGCTTGGTGAATTTTTATTCTTCCTTGGCTTACAAATTTCTCAATCTAGTGAGTACACCCGTGGTCATAGGATGCAAATTAAGTAAGGATGATGAATCCCTAGAAGTAAATCAAACTCTATACAGGTCAATGATTGGGAGCCTATTATATGTGACAGCTTCAAGGCTTGACATTATGCAAGAAGTAGGTATGGTGGCAAGGTTTTAGGCAACACAAAAAGATACCCATGTGCAGACATTTAAAAGAATATTTAAATATCTAAAGGGAACTTTGGATTTTGGTTTACGGTATCTAAGAGGTGAAGATTTTACCTTAGTAGCATATACTGCTGCAGATTGGGTTGGGAGTATTGATGACAAAAAAAGTACAAGTGGAGGTGCATTATTTCTTGGTAACAATCTTGTGTCTTGGTTGAGTAAGAAACAAGCTTCCATTTCTCTATCCATTGTATAGGTTGAATACATAGTAGCAACATCTTGTTCTTTGGATGTGTTGGCGTTTCAATTCGCACCTCTGGTATGCGAATTAGAAACGGACAGCTATGCACAGATAAACTGCTCTTCAAATTAGGAGGGGAAGCTCCCTCTTTGCTGATGTTGCTTAAAGAAAGTAAACTAAAACTAATTTGCCAATCTTTTTGTTCAGCTAAGAGCACAAGGTTATAAAACTCAAGCGCCGTAGTTGAGATTTTCTCTTTTAGAAGTTCAACTACGACTAAGCCTACTCTAATGACATTTCTAACTACTCAAGTAAACGCAGAGCTTGAGAGTTAGAAATGAACAAGGAATGATTCTTTGACATAAATACTTAAACAAACTTTCTTCCAATGCACATCTACTGTACTTTCAATGCAAGCTGAAATAAAGATCATATAAGCAAAACATATAAAACGGAAATCTGAGAATTATATCAGGGCAGCAAAGTAGGCACAAGACTTTATTTTCTCAAATTTCAAGTAACAAAGATTACACTTCTGGGACAGCGGATTGTAGCAAAATAGGCTTACAGTTTAGCGATCAACCAGAATACATTGACACAAGTACACATAGAACTGAACAATAACTTGCAGCTAAAAGAGGCATACAAGCTTGCTCTTACACTAAGTGAACAATACTGAATAACAATTAGAAGGCACTAGTAGGCTCAGCGTTTGTTATCACAAGCACGGTTAAAAAAAATGGGCAAGGCTGCCCTTATCTATACAAGCAAGGAGTAGGAACCCTAAAATCTCCTTGCTTTACAACCAAGACTTGCCAACATGCAAGCTTTATTTCTAAAACTAAAATAAGATGAGCATCTAACAACCTATGAAAGCATAAAAATAGGAAAGTGCCAACTATTACAACTTGATTTCTTTTCTCTTTCAAAGAATGGATAAGCTTGAGATAGGAATAGAAAGAAAGCTTCTAGTTCACTACTGCTTTAAATCTCAACCACATCTGCCAAAAAGCTGGAAAATGTATCTCTATCAGGAGCATCAATACTATCTATAGCTAAATTCCACTTTTCCAGGTTCTCTTCACCTTCTGTAATTGAACTTAGAGAATCTTTCACATCTTCAGCGACTTTATCAAATCTTGCTAATTTTGGTGGCTTTGCAATGACCTTTTATAAATATATCATCTTTCAACATATCTTTTGCAGCTTTTATGCTTCTAAAGATAAAGGAACTAGTGATTGGAAAATGTCCTTTAGAGCTGAAATCAGATCATAATCCAATATATGTAAATCTTGACGCCCACATTAGCATGCATCAAAGGGGGCAGATTCCTATCAGCAAAAAGAAAGTGCATCCGCAAGGTAGAATCATCATGAACCATGACAATCGGGAAGTCTTCAAGAATGCCCTCAAAAGGATTTTCATCGAGTATGAAAGAAAATTAGCTACCACAGGGCATCACACTATAAACAAGGACATGCTGATCCCTATTGTTCACAAGGCTTTGGATGAGTGTAAGAGGGCTAGGCCTAAGAAGGCAACTACTTCTACTTTCCCAGCAAACCCATGGTTTGATGAAGAGTGCAAATTAACAAAAAGAAAATTTCACCAGGGTGGAAGGACCACAGAAAACAAGAAAGAATACGAAAAGATGATACGGAACAAAAAAGAAAAATATGTTAGCACTAGAAGGCTGGAGTTGATTGCCCTTGGAAAGAACAACCCCAAGAAATTCTGGAAGGAGCTACAACAAAAAAGAAAACAAACAGAAAACAATATCACAAGCTCTCAATGGTTGGAATATGCAAAGTTACTGTATGAGCGGGAACAAGATAAACATAGACCCCCAACTATCAGGGCTGCCACTGAACTATTCACCATAGAAGACATCAATCAAGGGATAAAAAGGTTGGCTGGGGGAAAAGCACAGGATATTGATGGGCTGCAAGCTGAATTCTTAAAATGGGGCATTGAGGTCCTTGCGCCTTGCATCAAGGGCTTTTTCAATAGGGTTATTCAAGAGGGCTTTCCGGAAGGGTGGACTACTAGTGTTGTGGTTCCCCTATACAAAAGTGGGGACACTAATAACCCATCAAATTACCGCACTATTATGATTAATCCGCTTCTTGGAAAACTTTTTGGAAGCATGATTGAGCGTAGAATTAGTAGTTGGGCTGAGAAAGAGGGCAAAAGAGCTGAAGGGCAGGCTGGTTTTAGACCAAAACATTCCACTATCGATCATGGTATTACACTTAGATTTTTGATTGAAAAAATTTGGAACGTTCAAGGGGAGGAGGCTTTTTGCTGCTTTGTTGACTTCAAAAAAGCCTTTGACACAGTGCCACGGGGCAAGTTGTGGAATAGAATGGAGGAACTGGGAGTCCCAAGGGCTCTTAGGGCGGCTGTTCATAGGCTGTATGAGCAGGTCAGAGCTAAAATCAGAACTAATGAAGGTATGTCGGAGTGCTTTGGCAGTGACATTGGAGTCAAGCAAGGCTGCCCGCTTTCCCCAACGCTATTCGGGCTTTACATTGACAAGTTGGAAGAGTGGATAGACAAAGTTGGTGGGGAAGGTATTCAGTTGGCCAATTATGTAATAAAATTGCTCTTGTATGCCGATGATCTCATTTTGATTGCTAAAACAGCACATGAGTTAAGAAAACATTTGAAAGCTCTTGAATCATTTTGTCAGGAAGTTGGGATGCAAGTGAATACTAGTAAAACCAAAATTATGATATTCTCTCTGAGAAGGAAAAAACAGCAAATTAGCTTTATCTTTGAGGGCAATCCGCTGGAAATTGTAGATGAATACAAATACCTTGGGCTAGATTTTCACTATAAGCTCAGTTGGGAAACTTGTAGAGCAAAAAGGATCCAAGGAGGCTGGAAAGCGCTCTACTCTCTACAAAACAGATGTAGAAATGCTGAGCTATGGGATTGGAAAACCAAGAGAACGTTGTTTGGCTTACTTGTGACCCCGGTGGTTCTATATGGGTGCGAAATTTGGGGCAGCAGCATGTCAGATCAGAAATGGAGGCAAGTGGAAAGAATTCAAAAGCATCTAATTGTTAGCAGCCTTAAACTCAAAACCACGATACCTTATGAGATTTTACTAGCGGAGTCAGGCACCTTTCCCTTGGAGGCTTTCGCGATGATTCGGTTACTATGTTACCTTCAAAAGGTTCAAAACATGGACGACCATCGGTGGCCTAAGCTAATCGTAAAAGAAAAGTTGGATAGAAGAAGGAATACATGGATGAAACAAAACAAAAAATGGATGGAAAAGTGGGGTGTGAATATGCAAGATTGTCCAAGTTCAAATGAAGAAATAAAAAAATATGTGAAACAAAAATTCAAAAAAGCTTTATGGACAAAACAATCAGGGCGAAAAAAAGACTATTATATCAAAGAATTCAATCCCAAGGGGGACCATGATGAAAAGGCATATATAGGAGCAAATATTAAATGGAGAGCAAAGATGTTGATAGCTCAACTCCGAACTAGCTCACATCGTCTTAGATGTGAGACGGGCAGATGGATGGTTCCTAAAGAAGAGTGGGAAGAAAGAATATGTCGTTTTTGCGACATGGGATTAGTGGAGACAGAGTGGCACTTTGTTATGGAGTGCTCAGCATACAAAGATATTCGGGTCACTTATGGGGACATCTTACAAGTGGACAACTTAAATACCTTGTTTGAGGAGGAAAGGTTGGTCAAATCTGCAAATTACATCATCAAAATTCACTGTCGTAGAGCTAATCTCGAGCGAAGATCTCAGGCTGTTTAGGGTCTTCTCTTTTCGGTGGTGGTCTTGTGCTGTTCCTGGGTCCCATAGGCTGCTGTGGCCTCGTGGACGTTATTAAAATATTTCATTTCATTTCCAACCTTCTCGATTTTCCAATGGAAGAGTATTGTACAACTTTTTTCCAATACTTGTCCTTTTGCTCAAAGCACTTCTCAACATTGTCTAGCCTAAGGCTGCAAACAACCCATAATGACCAAGATGTTTGACTGCAACATTTCCTGCGTCTTCCAAAGCACGCAAATTGAACACTGGTTTTATATGATGCAAGTCAGTTTTAGAAGTTTTGATGAAATCATAATACAGCACTAACTTGGCTTTGAATTCGATGGGAGAGTACTCCATGCTGAAAAACTTGAAGTTTGACTGTAAACTTGACTATGCTCGAACAAGTTATGCACAAAAGCTAAAAATAGCTTGTTGATTTTTTCTTCT